>JASANB010005269.1:0-11697 GCA_030248155.1 Sabatieria punctata | reverse complement strand
AAAACCACGCAGAGAAGCAGTCGAGGCTCTATGCAGTGGGCAGTACCTGGGTTTGTAGCGACAAATCAGGTGTTAAGTAGGGACCGGCAACGGCGGCCAATTTTGCGCCGCGCCGCGTGCCTAATTTTCTTCGCGCGTATTGACCACATTGGTGTCGCGAGGGTCAAAATCATATTTTTTTTAAAAATGCGGCTAGAAAAGCGCGTTCATTTTTTATGGTTATTTGTTTTGATTATTTTCACATAACTATTCACCCAAATCGCCTTGGTATACGCTAAGCTGCGGTTGTTTTTGGCTAAAATAAGCGAAAAAACAGCGTCAGTCAGTGTAGAAAAAAGTTTATGATCTCAAAAGGTGCGCCCGACGGTATTAAAGAGGCATTGATCATCTTTCGTTTGAGCCATTTTTTTCGGCATCGATGCAGCCAGGGATGTGAGGTGGGAAAAAAACACCGGAAAAAAACTGTTTTTTTCCGGAAAAAAACCGGTTTTTTCCTAAGGGTCGGAAAAAAACATAAATCGCGGAAAAAAACTCAAGCTAAAAATAGCTATTTTACGCCATTTTTCGTTTAAAAAACGGACTGTTGCTATGTATAATAGGCCATACTGACTCAAAACTGTTAGAAAAACAATAAAAAAGACCAAATTTGGCATGAAAAAACAAAAATGCAAACTGCTGTAAGAAAATTTGCATATAGTGTTGTTTATGGAACCTGTCAGGCACTGTTTCATGCCTGTTTCGTGATTTATATCAATGTAACACGTGTATTTCTGGTCTAACAAGACTGAGGAAGGCGCTAGAAAGCGTTAGGAATCATAAAACCAGCCTAGGATACTCAGAACTTGGGCTGGAGTTTTTTTCCGCGATTTAGGAAAAAAACCGGAAAAAAACCGGAAAAAAACTGGAAAAAAACAGGCCGAGGTTTTTTTCGGAAAAATATACAACCCTGGATGCAGCCAAAGATCCCGGAAATCAGATTGAAATTTTACATGGTTAAGCATAGGCAGAATCGGTATTTTTTCAGAAAACGAAAGTTTGCTCTTAAACAAAGAACAAACAAAAAAGGTGCGCCCGCTTAAATTTTAGTCTAGGTATTTCTCTTACTAAAATCACTCAGATTTGGTGTCCTAGGTTCGTCAAATATCCCGGAAATTGGGTTAAAGTTGATGAGGTCGTTAAAATTAGGGGGTATCGAATACGAACGTATTGGCGATCCTGAGCAGCCCAAAGCCAATGGTTCTTATTTTGCTTCTTTACAATCCTTTAGTAGTTTTGCGTCTCTGCTAACCAATATAAGGTGAATCCTGCTCAGGCTTAACGTGTGTAGTCAATAAATATGGTGCAAAAGCGGAAAAACCTGTAATCGCTTATTCCAGTTAACTTCATATAATTCGTTTTCATTTATATGTCAGTGGAATTCCTTCAAATTTTCAGCGTTTATTCATAGTGTTAAAGATATGTTTTGCCCAAATTTGAGTTGCATATTCCAACACAAACAGGCACGGAAGGTAATCCAGTAACGAACCAAACTCGGATAGGGTTAGGTGCAGCTGGGGGAATCAGGGAAGGTCTCAAATGGACTAGATATTAATTAATTAACCTTCTTATGACTATACGACTCCGGAACGTGCCCTATACTGATGCATACCCCTAGGGGTATTTTTATATTTGGAAAATAGGCCCTCGGAAGCGTGCCTATACTAATGCGTCCCTGTAGCGGTATTTTTATGTTTGGAAAACAGGCATACATAGGCCGGAAAAATCCGGAGGGGGTATGGAAACCTCGGGGGTCCAAAAAAGGCCAAAGAACGCCTATTTTGCCTTAAATAAGCGAAAATTTTCTCCGTTGTGGAGGGGGTGGGGAGGGGGGTATGGCCGGCCGATGGGGGTATTAGCCGGCGAGGGGGTATACCCCACACCCCCGGCCCATGTATGAAAACAGGCCCTCCAGAGCCTGCCTATACTGATGCGTCTCTGGGGGTACTTATATATTTGGCAAAACAGGCCCCTCCGGGGCTTGCCCTATGTTGATGTAGTGATCATTAGACTCGCCAGGCGAAGGGCTTTCAAATGATATACACCACGACAATTTTGGACGATTTTGGAATTTTTCCAAAAAACAATCGATAATCGATATTTATCGATAAAACATGTTAATTTATAATTAACTATGATCATTAAAAACATTAATTTTTGTTTGGGATCGGTTCCTGATAGAGAAGGGCACGTAAATTAATTTCCGTTCCCATCTCTAATGCACTGTAACTGTACTATTCCCTCTGACGCCACTGCTACTGTCGTCAGTGCTCTTAGAGAAGGGCACGTAAATTAATTTCCGTTCCCATCTCTAGTTCCTGATTCCCCCGCGCTACACCTGATCCGGAATTTCTCACCGAAGTACAAATCGGAGGGGGTAGGGGGGCCAATCCGGGGGGTCTGGCCTATTTCGGGTGGAGGGGACAGACCACCTGTTACATGTATTGTAGCAGCTCATTCTTGTTTGGAGGGAAGGCGGAAGGGTTGGGGTGTCTGAACCCAAATTCGGAGTGTGGAGTGCTAAAAACGGTCAAAAATAGCAATTTTGTGCTACAAATCGTATAAAAACGCTGATTAAGTCTCGGGTACCCATACATGTAACAGGTCATCCGCCGATGGGGGGAGGGGGGGGTTGGGGGGGGTCTGGCGCCGGCCGGGGGGGGGTCTGAGCCAAAATTTTGGGGGAGGGGGGTGGGCACTAAAAAACGCTCAAAAATCGAAAAAATCGCAATTTTTTTGGCTAAAAATTGCCAAAAGTCGCTAATTTGGGCTGAAATACAGCTAAAAAGTGCTGTTTTGCAGGCGATTTTGTCAATTTTTGTGTATGTAATTGTAAAAAATTGCAAAAATTTGATCGAAAATTTACTTGCCAGAAAAATCGGAGGGGGGGGTCGGTGAAATCGTCTCGGGGGGGGGGGGGGGGCCCAACGGGGGGTCTGGCCTAAGGAGGGGGGGGGGCGGACCCCCCAGACCCCCCTGTTACATGTATGCGGGTACCACTTACAGCTAAAAAGCGCTCTTTCAGAGGCAATTTTAGTGTCTGAAACTGTAAAAAATTGTGCCAGAAACATCGGAGAGGGAGAGTGAAAGTTTTTATTTGATAAATCGATAGGTCTGTGGTAGAAAATAACACACGAGAAATATTTTCACTCGACTGTCACTAATATGCAAATTAGGACCAAAAACGTGTTTTTCCAGCCAAATTCGGTGTTTCTTTTATTTCTCCCGCATGCGTTGACGGATCGGGCTGATATTTGCAGTAATAATACTAGGTATATTGGGCGTTGTGCCCATAAAATTTGAAGAGGATCGGCCAAGGTTGAGCTCGCAAATTATAATTTTTTGGGTTCTGGTAAAAAATCGAATTTTGCAAAAAAAAGGTACATCGAAATTTTCGACCAAACTTTCAGTGTAGGTTGCTTAAGTGTCCCTCGAAGTAACCCTCTTTTCCCGTTTGTGGACTTTGTCTCTGTTTCGAGAAATTACTGTAGTGTTCGAATTTTCATGCACCCGTTGGTAGAAAAAACCGGAATTTACTTCCAGCTTTTTTAAGAGCAGACGGATCTCTTAGCGTTTGGTCTCACTTGAAAGAGCGCGCAATGGCCGATCGATTGGTGGTCGCCCGCCAGAAACAAACCACTGAGTCGGGTACTGTAAGAGTTTAAAGTGAACGAGTCGACCACACTGCAATATTTTTCATGTTTTGAGTTTTATCAGATTGTTATCATGACTTTTGCCTGAAATTGGGATTGGAAAGAGTACGTAAACTTTGGAGAAAGCTCAGCATGCCTCTAGTAAACTATTTTGAGCATACATGTAACAGGTCATCCGCCGATGGGGGGAGGGGGGGTTGGGGGGGGTCTGGCGCCGGCCGGGGGGGGGGGGTCTGAGCCAAAATTTTGGGGGAGGGGGGTGGGCACTAAAAAACGCTCAAAAATCGAAAAAATCGCAATTTTTTGGCTAAAAATTGCCAAAAATCGCTAATTTGGGCTGAAATACAGCTAAAAAGTGCTGTTTTGCAGGCGATTTTAACAATTTTTGTGTGTGAAATTGTAAATAATTGCAAAAATTTGCTCGAAAATTTACTTGCCAGAAAAATCGGAGGGGGGGTCGGTGAAATCGTCTCGGGGGGGGGGGGGGGGGTCCCCATCCGGGGGGGGGGGGGCCTATTTCGGGTGGGGGGCAGACCCCCCCAGACCCCCCCTGTTACATGTATGATTTTGAGGCAAAAACCATATCAAAAAAGGAAAAATTCTGTCTGCGTCTGTGGTGTATTGGAGAGTATCTCGGCTCCCGTGCACGCGGCGCATGACACGTAGCGGGTTCGAGTCCGTCTCGGCCCATCCTGATTGCCTCGCATGTGGCCCGTCTGGGTTATTGCTGGATTGTATCTGGTGTACATGTGCGTTGTATAAAGTTATTTTTATTTTTTTTAAAAAATCGCAGTATGCTAACTGAACTCGCCCACCTTAAACTCTTCGAATACCCAACTCAGTGATTTCTTTTTGGTCGATGACAACTCAATCGATTGGTCCTTTGCGCGTTCTCTAAAATGAGGTTTAGAGCTAACAGATCCGTCTGCTCCAACGAAATGTAAAGGTAAATTCAGGTTATCTTGTTTTTGGTTAGAAATTACTGTGCATTAAAAATCGATTGTTCCCGTGAAATATGAAAGCTGAATTTCTTTAGTTCTTGGACAGGGTAAGCTTGTATGACACGCTACATACCCTCCTTTTCACACTTTAGGAGTTTGCTTTGGTTCAGAGAAATTCGACTCTTATACCTCTTAACAAAAATTGAAACCCCAATCAGAGTGTTGAAAGGAAAACAGTGTTTGAAACTATCTGCTAGTACTAGTACAAGTTTGTCAGAAACGCACAGAAAACTCAAAAGAGCAGTTATGTCAGATGAGGCGTCAAAGAACCGGCCGAAAACTACTTCCCCTAAAGCAGCAAGGGCCAGAATTATAAAGCCCTTAAAAGAAAAAATCAAGACGTTATGGCCCAACATGTGAACCAGAAACCAGAACAGCATCAAGTCACCTTGATGAGAATTAGGCGATTCTGAGAATTGAGATTTGTGGTATAATTTATTATTAATTGGTTGTTGCCTGTATTATATTGTATATTTAGGGCAAGACCAATCGTGCTGATTAGACTCTTTGCTTGAGCTATCAAGTGGACTTGTCGCAACCCTGCAGGAGAATTTTCCAGAAATAATCGGCTTTGGCTGTTGAGAAAATTCTACTCTTGTGTACTAATTGGTGTAAATTAGAATGGGACCCTGTTTTACTGCTTATAATAAACCATTGTCTTGTACATTTGCACTAAACTCGGAGGTTTCATACAAAGCTCGGCGTGCCTCTAACAACCATTTTTCAAAAGCTGACTATACTTGAAGAAGAGCCGTTAAACAAAACCCAAATCTGCCAATGTACACCGTTTTCGAAAAGGTTCCATATCCTTGAGGTGGCCAGCTGTGCGTTTCACATTCAGCTCTTGAATAATGGTTGCTGAGGCGCGCTGAACCTTCTCCAAACTTAGCATTCACGTTCCATTCGGATTTCGAGGCAAAAGTCATGACAAAATAACATTACAGAACTCAAAAACATGAGGAAATCGCAGTGTGATCGACTCGCTCATTTTAAACTCTTACAGTACCTGACTCAGTGGTTTGTTTCTGGCCGGCGACCAACCAATCGATCGGCCATTGCGCGGTCTTTCAAGCGAGACCGAACGCTAGAAGATCCGTCTGCTCTTACGAAAGTTGGAAGTAAATTCCGTTTTTTTCTACCGACGAGTGCGTCAAAATTCGAACATTAAGAGTCGGTCTCTGAACCGATCGAGTCTCAGTATTCAGACCACAAAATTGAAACTTTGGCCCAGAGAGCTGTAAGTTGGTACACTAATACATACTTATGAGTTGTCTTTCGGCCCCAAAGGATTAGTGGATTTGACGCTCCAATCCCGAGATACAGCCTTCTGAAAATCGGCCCGCTTAACTATGGGACCAAAATTTCAAACTCTAATTTCTAACCTACCAGCTGGAGTTGGAAGATAAAAATTTGGTTTTTTGCGTAACTTTTCGAGTACTTTAAGAATCTGCAGTCCAATTTTGTTTTGGAAGAAAAAAATTTTTTTCTACCTCTTTGGCGGACCTGTTGTTTGTGTATACACATACACATTTACCATACACAAAAATACACATTGTTTTTTCAATGTGTATACACATACACATACACATACACATTGAAAATTCAGATACACATTACCGTATACAAACACTACTCGAAATGTGTATTTTTGTGTATGTGTATTTGATCAGCAAAAGTCGATAAAATTTCGAACAGAATCGTAAAATTTCGATGTTTTTGCTGCAGTAATAAATGGTAGATATCCTGATAAAGCCTTCAAATGGCCTAAGTAACTCGATTTCAAAGCTATCCAAGGTTTAAAGCAACAGACATTGAGCGATTTGATTTTCTTAGCATTTCTGGCTCAAAATCTACCAAAAAATTTGCATTTTCAGTACAATACACATACACAAATATACACAAAAATACACATTGTTTTGTTGAATGTGTATACACAAAATACCATACACATTGAAGGTAAATGTGTATACACATACACATACACATACACAAACGGAAAACCCGATACCAAACAACAGTAGGCGGACCATAACTCGGCTGGAACCCCCCCCCTAGAGCGCTTTTTTATTTCAGAACTTTGTAGCGCTTTTTATAAGCTTCATTTTTGTATGGAATATGTTACGATTGCTCGTGGCCAATCCAGTGAAAATTGGCGTCAAATGTCAGGAACCCGAAAAATTCGCATGTTTCACTATAGACATAATTTTCCAAATCGAATTTCTGACTTAATAAATGGAGTTGAACTTTGAAAATTTGGGTTTGCAGAGTACTTTCAGTGTGCCTTCGGAATATTTAGTGGATTTAGGATTTTTAGGAAAAAAAATTTTTTTTTACCTCTTTCGCGGGCCATAACTCGGCTGGAACCCCCCCTAGAGGCGCTTTTTTATTTCATAACTTTGCAGCGCTTTTTATAAGCTTCATTTTTGTATAGAACACGCTACGATTGCTCGTGGCCAATCCGGTGAAAATTGGCCTCAAATGTTGAGAACTCATAAAAATTTGGCCTTCCAAATGAAGGAATTTTTCGGGTTTGTAACCTTCTAGGGGAGTTCCAGCCGAGTTATGGCCCGCGAAAGAGGTCGAAAAAAATTTTTTTCCTAGAAATCCTAAATCCACTAAATATTCCGAAGGCATACTGAAAGTACTCTGCAAACCCAAATTTTCAAAGCTCAACTCCGTTTATTAAGTCAGAAATTCGATTTGGAAAATTATGTTATAGTGAAACATGCGAATTTTTCGGGTTCCTGACATTTGACGCCAATTTTCACTGGATTGGCCACGAGCAATCGTAACATATTCTATACAAAAATGAAGCTTATAAAAAGCGCTACAAAGTTATGAAATAAAAAAGCGCCTCTAGGGGGGGTTCCAGCCGAGTTATTATGGCTCGCCAAAGAGGTCGGAAAAAATTTTTTTTCTTGCAAAACAAAATTGGACTGCAGATCCTTAAAGTACTCGAAAAGTTACGCAAAAACCCAAATTTTTATTTTCCAACTCCAGCTGGCAGGTTGGAAATTCGAGTTTGAAATTTTGGTCCCATAGTTAAGCGGGCCGATTTTCAGAAGGCTGTATCTCGGAATTGGAGCGTCAAATCCACTAATCCTTTGGGGCCGAAAGACAACTCGTAAGTATGTATTAGTGTACCAACATACAGCTCTCTCTCTAGCCCAAAGTTTCAATTTTGGGGTCTGAATAGGGCAAAGGGCCAAGCCAAGACTCGATCGGTTCAGAGACTGACTCTTAATTTCTCGAAACAGAGACAAAGTCCACAAACGGGAAAAGAGGGTTTACTTTGAGGGACACTTAAAGCAACCTACACTGAAAGTTTGGTCGAAAATTTCGATGTACCTTTTCTTTGCAAAACTCGATTTTAGCATTATTACTGAAAATATCAGCCCGATCCATCGACGCATGCGGGAGAAATAAAAGAAACACCGAATTTGGCTGGAAAAACACGTTTTTGGCCCTAAATTGCATATTAGTGACAGTCGAGTGAAAATATTTCTCGTGTGTTATTTTCTACCATAGACCTATCGATTTATCAAATAAAAACTATAGGTCAGATCGCTTGATAGCCTGCTTAGTTCCTGAGATATTCGCCCTCAGAGTCAAAACAGAGATTTTGACAGTGAAAAAGTGATAAACACAACCCCGCAGATTTTTAACTTTTGCAACCATGAATCTTAACCGATTTGAATGAATCCTATTTTTAATGAAAGATTGATAAGTTGTTCAAAGATTGGTGCAATTTTTATTGAGATTCACTGCTTAGTTCTACTGTTGATTGGGTATACCGAACCCATACCGAAAAATGGGTATTTTTGGGAATACCTACCCAATAAATACCTACCGATTCCAGGTATTTTAATATATACCCATACCCGGTATACCAATTATTTTGGGAATACCCAGGTATTTGGGAATCGGTATTTTTTGTCCAGCTTAGTGCATTTTTTATGATCACATTGTTTTCTTTGTAATTTTGCATTTTTGGGGAATGAATTTGAAGGATTTTTAGTTCTCTGACCCAACTCCCTGTCACAAACTTGCTTTGTCATTAGAAAGAGTTGTGCTAGTTTTGGCTTAACTTCGCACTGCTCCTTAATAATCAAGTCTCTATGTACTTGATGTACAGTACATTCACAATCAACAAAATAGCCCCGCATTTTGTCACTGCTCGTCAGATCTCCGTATCTGTACACTAGCAGGCCTGAAAACTACAGTACAGTGGAAGCATGTCTTTTTTTAACCAAAATTATTTATAGAAACAATTTTCACTTCATTAAAGCTAAAAAATATTTTCAAAAATTCTTAAAAACTGCAAATCCCATTGCTTTTGAAGGATTTTCTACCCTCTGACCTTTGAAATGACTAAATCCATGGCCTTGTGAATGGGAAATTCAATGTTTTGAATTTGTAAAACATTTTCAGCAAATACCGAATAAATACCGGTATACCGGTATTTTTGCGAATACCTACCCATACCGAACCGATTCCTGGGTATGCCGAAAAATACCTACCCATACCGAACCGATTCCTGAAAATCCCATACCGAAACAACAGTACTTAGTTCTTGAGATATTTCCCCTCAAAGTCGAAACAGATTTTGGCAAAGAACAAGACCGATTCCGTTGCACTTCATAATAAAGCAGATTCCTACTGCTGGGGGCTAATGATACTTTACTGTTGAAGTGAATCGAGTTTGTGTGTCACAAGCCTCCAATTGTTCTCAGCAGTAGCAGGAATCCGTTTTATTACGAAGTGCAGTGGAATAATATAAAATCCCCCTTGTTCACTGCCAAAATCACTGTTTTGATTTTGAGAGTGAATATCTCAGGAAATAAGCAGAGTATATTAATAAACGTTACATAAATCTTTCAAGAATTTATTTATCTTTCATTTAAAAAAGATTCATTCAAATCGGTTGAGATTTGCGGTTGCTACAGCGAAAAATCTGCTGGGTTGTTTTTTTGCGCACCCTGTATATTGCTACGGTAGCTCCTTAAGGTTCATATTAGCCACCGGTGGCTAACTAAAAGTTTTGTCCGGGCGGACACTCATTTGTCCGGCCGGACACGCGTGTCCGGGCGGACACTCAAAAATCCTTGTGTCCTGGACAGCCGGACACACATTCGGACAATTTTTTTGTCTGCCGCGGACCAAAAATCCTTGTGTCCTGGACAGCCGGGCACACATTCGGACAAATTTTTTGTCTGCCGTGAACCAAAAATCCTTGTGTCCTGGACAGCCGGACACACATTCGGACAAATTTTTTGTCTGCCGCGTACCAAAAATCCTTCTGTCCTGGACAGCCGGACACACATTCGGACAAGTTTTTTGTCTGCCGCGGACGAAAAATCCGTGTCCTGGACAGCCGGACACACATTCAGACGAATATTTTGTCTAGCGCGGACCAAAAATCCGTGTCCTGGTCAGCTGGACACACATTTGAACAAATATTTTGTCTAGCGCGGACCAAAAATCCGTGTCCTTAACAGCTGGACACACATTCGGACAAATATTTTGTCAGCCGCGGACCAAAACGGGTACATTTTAGATCTGCCACAGACAGATTTTAGGTTGTAGAGAACCATAATAAATCAGGCGGTAGACAAATTTTTGCTGCCGAGAGCCTACAATAGTGGAGGGAGTTCACATACATAATGGTGAGCATTGCGTTTATTACCTAACCACGCCTTAACAAACAGTGCATAAGGCCAGGAAAACGTTATGACTGAAAATGATTCTATTTCTGTATAACAAGTGTGAGACAGCGTAACAGACCTGAGGTACCACAAACTTCGCACACTGAATTTGTACTGCACCCTACTACATGTGTGGCTGTGATCCGGACTCTTTGACTGTTGTTTGGACATTTTCCTTTATGGTCTGGACACTTTCACGGTGGTTCGGACACTTTGCCAAAGTGTCCGGGACAAACCAGAAAATTGTCCGAAATTTTTGTGTCCGGCCGGACACGCGTGTCCGCCCGGACACGCGCGTGTCCGGCCGGACACTCTAGCGGACACTTTTAGTGATCCTTAAGGAGGTCGGCTTGTTGTAACTGGCTAACTGTTGTACGTACGTCGTACGTTTGTCACAAAATCAGTTAAACAAACTTCATAGAGAATGAGTAGAAAGCTACATTCGGTCCGAAAATTTGAACGATTTTTAAACACCCCTCCGTTTTTAAAGTTGAACAATTTTTTTAATTTGAACGATTTTTTACAGACATGTATTACAACCTAGGGGGCCTTCCATAAACTACAACGTTCAAAAATTTTTAAATTTTGCACCGCCACCCCCTTCCGACGTTTTCAGCACAACCCCACAAAAAACTACGACGGGTTCGGCTGATACCCCCGGACTAAACTTGGTACTGTGTCCGACATTGAAAAATGTACAGTAAAATTACAAAGCACTGTAGAGTGTAGAAGCTATGAAAAAGAAACTTTTAGACCGTCAACTACCATTTTTGGCAGTTGGAAACTTGAACTGGGCTCAGTGTCGATGCGCTGCATCATGGTTACCGGAGGCTCGGAATATTCACGAATTTCCCGAGCCCTCCGTGATATCTGTCTGCACTACATCGACAGGAATCTGTCCATCATCATAATTCGTTGTGATTCAGAATAAGAAGTGTAAGTAAAAAATTACTTGGAGTTGAAATGGAAGAGATGAAATTGGAGTTCATATTGTAAAAGAGCATGGTTAAGTTAGTATTGTCTGCAAGTTACAGCTACTGTGGGAAACATATATGTTTTATGTATATGTTTTAAAACATAAATATCTTTGTTTTTGGGGAAACATATATGTTTATGTTTCTCAATATGTTTGCATGTCAAATATGTTTTGTATTTATATGTTTTGAGGCCAATATGTTTCTGGAAACATATACATATTTTTGCTATAGGAATTCATGATTTCAAGACTTTTGGTTGCTGTTTGACAGAAAACTTCTCCAAAATCTGACTTTCACTTAAACTTATTGAATCTGAGTATGCTAT
>JASANB010005267.1:0-10802 GCA_030248155.1 Sabatieria punctata | reverse complement strand
GTGTGCTTCAAGGGAATTTATGTTTCTGAGAGCTATCATGCCACTGTTAGGTTTTGACTATACCATCGATTTCTGAGTTGTACAAAAAAAACAGTTTTTTTTACTGTTCCAGAGAAATAAACTTGAAGTCAGTTTTGTTCTTTCTTACTTTCCTGCACAAAAAACATCGAAAATATCGATGCGAAATATCGCGATATCGATATTGGAAAAAAGGTCGATATATCGACTTTTCGATATCGATATCGATATATTGTCGGAACCCTAGGTCTAGGGCTTGGATGCAGTCCTGTCCCAAAACAGGACTACATTGAGCAGGCAGGACATCAGGGCTTGGGCTGACCGATTGCCATGGATGACTTTGCACAGAAATGTCTGCAGGTCAGCGTTGACAAGTGAGCAGTCAAAGTTGCAGAGGCGACAGTCAGTGGGTGTGGTCCTCAACTCAGGAAAAAGTGACTGAATCAGCGGCTTTGGTAGTCCTGAGATGTCAGCCTGGCTATCCACAGCACAGGTGATGGGTTGAGGCAGCTGTCCCGATGGCTGGACTTGACCCCTTATTTTATTGGTAATTAGCTTATAACATTAACATAACAAGTGGCCCCGATCAGAGCCACAATCACAACACATAAAGTACATACAGTTTATTCTACCGAAAGGTCATTATATGCATGTGCAACAAGTACGTTATATACTATACAGTACGATAAAATCTCAGAGTTCGCTCACATTGAGTAGAAATTCTATTATCTAGAGTGGCGTTATCTGGTCTATAATTTGCGTAATCTACAGTATGTGCCTTGGTACGTTCATACCAAAGAATCAGTTTAAACACAGCACATATTGTGCGCACACAGCGAATAATGTCTGCCGGCAAACGGGGTCCTAGAGCACCATTGAATCGAACAGTATCCCACTTCCCGGAAAGGCTATTACTTAGTCCTTTTACTGCTCTCTGCATCCGAGTCTGGAGGTCTCTGAATTTTACACATTCTAAGTAAAAAATGTTTAGGGTGGTCCCCTCCTTTCAATCCACACGCTACACAATCTGTCACACCATTCTCTGGCAAAATACACCGGAACGGCAACGCTCTGTGTAGTAATTTATAGCTAAATATTCGTTCTTGGCTTGGAAGCTGTTTACATAAAATTTGTGACCAGATCAGGTCCCAGTCCAAATACGGTTCCAAGTCAACGCATGCAACTAATTTGGATCTGAAACTTAACAGACTCCAATACACTTGCCTAGTGCCAAATTTGACCCAGCTAAATACGGGAATACCTTGGAAGAGATGTCAAAACATACAAAAAAATTTTTCAAGTAGCCATTGGCTTTGGCGGCTTGCCTACTTGCATCTAGGTAGGTACCGGTTTTCTGGTAGGTAAGTTTAGGCCCAGCCAGAATACAAGCTGAGCCCACCACACCCTTCGTTTACTTTCGTCACAACCTACAAAAAGCAAGTAAAGTAACTTCATATAGACAGTATGCATTCGAAATTTTAAGCGCGGAAGCCGTAGGCCACCATCCACCCATTTGCGACTCAAGGTATCGGTTGAAATAGGCCGCCAAACAGGATAGTCCCATATAAACGTGAGCATTCTTCGCTCGATTTTCTGGATATCACCACTGTCCGGTGGTTCAAATGAAATAATATGATATACCTTTGGTAGCACGTAAGTGCTCACAAATCTTATGCGGTCGAACCAAGTTTGGTGCTGTGCATTGACTCTATCCAATGTTTCAGCTATAGCTACACAAGCTGTCTGCCAGTTCTTTTGGTGCTGATTCGCTCCTACAGATACACCAAGAACTTTAATTTGGGCTTTCAAGTAGGCATCAGGGATAGTATCTTTTTGAGAAACATCCAATGTACCCAAGACAAGGGACTACGTTTTAGCCGCATTTATTTTGGCTCCTGACGCATGACAGTACCGTTCAATTTCAGTGTCCAAGTTCTTTCTGTCCTGGGGATACTGTAGGATAAACAAATTGTCATCCGCATAGGAAAGACATTTCAGCTCAGAAACGTCAGAATACAAAGGCATTTTATACCCATGAATTTTGGGTTTAGCCGTACAGCTTCTAAAAAGGGCTCTGCTTGCAGAACAAATAGCAGCATAGAAACAGGGCAACCTTGGCGGATGCCTCTTGACACAGAGAAAGACCTTGTACAAAGTCCATTCACCTCTACCTTCGTCCCGATGGCTGGACTTGAACCCTCAGCTGGAAGGCATGCTGCACTGCACCAATGGAAACAGACCCCACCGACTTGCGTGAAACGTTTGCTTGACGGGTTTTCTTCCTGCAAACGCTCTGGAAATGCCCCTTCAACTTGCAGAATTGGCAAATCCGGCTGTGTGCTGGACACTGATCCAGCTTGTGTGTCGCTCATAGCCACAGTTTCCACACTGTTGGCCAAGTGCATACTTGGAGCTTCACTGCTGCTTGCACTCAGTGCACTCCTGCACTGCTGTGTATGTGCTTCGAATAGCACAAACCAATTGGAGAGCGATGAGGTAGTTGATGGGCTTGTTCTGCAGATCACACTCAGTGGCTGCCCGCCTAAGGCGGCAGAGCAGCTCTGTTGTTGTTTCCCCAGGTAGCTGTCTGATGGAGGTGAACTCTTTGTAGGCTCTGACTGCAGACCGTTTCACTTTGAACAGCTTACTGAGTGCTTCCTTGTAGTCATGGTGAGTTGTTGTTGCTCGATCTAGGCCAACACCGTCTCTGAATCTCTCAAACGCCTGAGGCCCGATGAGACTGGTGATGGCGCTGTTGAGCTCACGGTCTGTCATCCAAACACCCTCCTTCATCTCTTGTTGCTCGATCCACAACTCAATCTCCGATATGAAGATGGTCCATGACCTTGGTTCTGGACTGCCCATAGGCCAGAATGGCTGCAATCTGGGATGGTTCAGGCCCTTCTTGCTTCCCTCTGCACTGGGTTGGCTGGTCCTGGGTTCTGCCATTGCTCCTGATCAGTCATTGCCACTGTTGTTCTATACCACTGTTTGAATTTGGCGCTGATCGGCTGGCTGGCTGGTTGTTGTGCGCTCGGTCGCTGGTTGCATGTATCGGCATCCCAATAAACGGTCCCCTTTGACTACAGCGCTGGGTTGGCTTTAATCGGAGTCCTGGTCTTGCGTGGGCCCCATTGGTGATGACAGGCAGCAGCGATCGGCGGTTTTGATGGATGACGGCTGCGATTTAGGCACAGTATCAAGACTGCACCTGATAGCGCAATAAGTGCATGGTGGCGGCGATGAGGCGCAGTGTCCAAACAGCAACCGATGGCTTGGTAGTAGGTGGCGAAGAATTGTAGCGACCAATTGCTGCGAATAGGCTAGCATCGCCAGTGACATGTTGGTGGCAGGTGGTGGTTGTCGACGCGTGAGTGTGTGTTTGCAGCATGGTGCTAGTGAGCCATGGAAGTACAGTAAGGACGGCCATCTTTTAATAACAGTTAGAAAAGGATAACAAAGTGGCTACACGCAGAAGGGTATACAATTACACACTAACTGGCCAGCAGCAGACCAGTCTCGCTAACCTGCCAGTTATAGCGGACGTGTTTTACAAACGAGGGGTGACAACTCTGCCGACACACCGCTCTATGCTAATATCATTCACACATAAATCGCAATTGCCAATACTCATACACGCACTCACACGACATGCATGTTAGGTTTCTTCTGGACTCTGGTAGCCAGAAGACCTTTTTGCGCTCATCTATTGCAAAAGCGTTGCATGTCAAATCTTTGGGCAAGGATGAGTTTGTGGTCTCTGGTTTCGCACAAGCTTCTTGAGCCTGTAAGTCAACTAAGGTGCAGTTTGGCTTGCAATTGCGAGATGGTTCGTGTTTGCCTATGGTGGCTACTGTAACGATCAGTGTCTATTTTCATCTTATTCATGTGCTAATAACTTCTGTTCTATGCCCCTGGAGCGTGCATCCATTTCAAGTAGAGTGCGAACAATACCTAAAAAACCCAATACCCCAATACCCAATACCCAATACCAATACCTGAGACCCCCAATACCCCAATACCCAATACCCAATACCCAATACTTGCGTAGCTGGGCCAAAAATTGCAATTTCACTGGACAGGTACACATTCCAGTTGCGTACACAAGATTTTTTGCACTGCAATTAAAATTTTTATGAGTCCAAGAGCCCTGGTTGGGCCGCTGCCCAAGCAGGGCGAGAAAATTTTGAAAAATTTGCTTTTCAGAAAGCATTTAGAAGTCATTTTGGGCGTAAATTTTGCAGAATTAACAGTTTTGGTACTTAATATTTCGTAATTCAGTCGTTGTTTCTTCCATCGAATTTTTTTGTAATTCGGCTGGAAATTGTGTGCACCAATAGCCATTGGTACGGTACTGGTACATCATGGTGACATTAGAAATGTCACCATTTGTATTTTAGATTTTCGGGGGAGGGGCTCTGAAAAATCGGGGTTTTCGAACGACGTCGTTTATGGACGGCTCCTTAACGCGAAAACAGCTTCCTAAACCGAATCATCGACTAACTTTTTCGATTTTTTCAGATCAATTTTTCAGGTCAACATCGATATTTCCATATTTTTACCTGTCCCAATTAGTATTGGGTATTGGGGGGTAAAAACCCCAATACCCAATACCCAATACCCAATACCTGGAAAACACCCCAATACACCCAATACCCAATACCCAATACCCAATACCAGTTCGCACTCTAATTTCAAGTACTACCCAAAGCCAAGAAACGTTGTCGTGCACTGATTGGCTGGATGCGGCTATCAGATGCACCCGAACATCCACGCCCCGCCGTTTCCGCTCATTTGTCGTTGTGTTGTTGGCATCGATGAGCATCCGCCGGTGGTCTACTGAGGAAGCTGTTTGATGACTGGACACTGTCGATTATTGTGTTGTCTTTATTATATTTCGCGCTGCTTTTCTTTATAAAGTTCGTTCAGAGTCTCGTCTCAGCTGCTTTATTGAGAGTAAGCTGTTTAACAGGCCGATAACTTGTCGGTTTTCTCGTTTATTGCTCTTTCATTCGTTCGCGAGTGCCCCGTAAATAGCGCCTCCGGGCGCCATGATCTTCTGTTCTAGCTGGTACCAGGTACAGTTCAGAGTATGTCCGTTGCCAGTGGAACCAAAACTCAACAATTGGAGGTTCGAGCACTGGCAGGATCGCAAAAGAAGGTGAAAGATGAGGAGCAGGAGATGGCTCGAAATCTGTCGTCTGTGGACCAAGAGAGCGCCGAGGGCACTGGACAGGCTCCCACTGAGCACCGTCGGTTGTCGTGTAGTGATGAACCTCGAAGAGGACAGTTCAATGCCCTGCAAAAGAGCCGCGCATTTGATGTGTCACCCGACATATCACTTATGAAACACGCTGCGTCAATCAGAGACCTCTCAACTGACTCACAGCTTGCAGTCAATGATGACACCTCAGGTGATCCCATTTCGTCTCAAGTGCCTGGTAGTAGTGATCAGATGGTGCACACAGATGCTGTAGAGTTGGTAGGAACGAATACAAGAGCCGTGGGGGGAAAGCGAATGGAATATGAAGAAAACCAGCTAAGAATCGCCGCAGTGGAGCGAGCCGCGCAGTTAGAAAGGGACATGTCCAGTCGAATAGCGAAAACGGCAGACCACAAGTTGGAAGGAAAGATGGAAAGAATTGCGGACATGAAGTTCGGTCAAATGGAGGAACAAATAGATGAGCAATTGTTTCATTTCCGTGGTCAATTGGAGGGACAAATGGACCAACAATTTGATCAATTTCATCGACAATTTGGTCAACAAGTGAGCCAACAAGTTAGTCAACAAGTGAGCCAAGAAGATAGTCAACAAGTGAACCAGCTAGGTCGACAGATAGATCAGGTGAATGAAAGATTTAACCAGGCCGAGGGCGCTAGCAATCCGTATCGCGAAAGCACTAATAGCGCTATTAGGGTAATAACAATTAGCTGGCTCAATAATAGAGATAAAATGGCATCGCGGAAGCACTAATAGGCTTATTATACTAATAGAGGAATAATAGCCGATAACAGCAGTCCAGCGAGTTGCTACAGTAGAGTGAGGTACTAAAGACGGAGTATGGGAATGTATGGTAGGGGTACAGTATATAGAACGTGAAATTTGGGGCTATATCGCGAAAGCACCGATAAATTTATTAGGGTAATAGCACTATTAGTGCTAAAACGGCGTCTATTAGGGTAACAGCAAAAGATGCGCTATTAGTGAATCGCGGAACCACTAATAGAGGTCCAGTTTACTATTAGTGGTTTAACCGCTCGTTCGCAGTTAACTATTATTCCGTTTTTCTGCGCATCCTTTGTTTTTCTTCTTGCACCTCATGCTCCCGATTAAGAATGAGCAACCATGACGGTCCGCCTGCTAAACGCAACCGAACACCGAACTTTATGACAGCTGAGATGGAGCGAATTGTCAGTTTCTTTAAGTGACACAGAACCTCTCTCTTCCAACAAGATGAGTCGAAGCCTTGTGCAAATGCAGCGAAAACGAAGAAATGGACGGAGTTCACAACCGCCATTAATGCTTCAAACCGTTTGGTCCAACGAACTTAGGAAGAGGTTGGTCAGAAGTACCAAAATCTCTAAACGGCTGCGAAGAAGGACTATTCGAACAGAAAGGAGTGCGCAAATGGAGCTGGAGGTGGTTCTCCTCTCCCGGCTTGGTCGACCGATCTGCACAGAAGCTGGTCTTGGCATGACTTAGGTTGAATCGCCTCTGGGCCAACGTGGCAGCGCCCCGGAAAGTCATATGGGGTAAAAGGAGCGGATGACAAGGATAGGCAGAATCACCAAGAAGCATTCCTTTGTAGGTAGAGTTTTCCAACTTTAGACAGACACTAGACTCAGTAAAGATTCTAGAGTCATGCACTGAACCGGGAAATTTGGCCACCACGTTCACAAACAGACAGTCGGCGTCACAGATACCTTGCACATTGATGGACGAAAACCCTTTTCTATCGATGAAGGCAAACTGATTCTGAGTAGGCGCTTGGATGCGCACGTGGGTGCCGTCAATAGCCCTAGCAAGACCTGGGATTCCAGCCAGGTTAAAGAAGGACCGGTTCGATCATTGAATGTCAGTTTCACTGCTTGGGTATCTAATGAAATGTGAAGAACTATGACACAAAGCAGTTGACACCCTCCGAACGATGACAGAAGTAGTAGATTGGCTGATTCCAGTTAGATCTCCTGCAGAAATTTTAAAACATCCCTCAGCGAAAAATTTAAGAGCAACACAGATCTGCAGGGAGGTGGGCAACGAACGGTTTCTTCGAGTTGCACGCTCTAGATCATCTTGGAGTAAGTCGGCCAGCCAAAATATTGACCATTGGTCAAAACCTGTACCGTCTCACAAGTTCAGCATCGCTAAGACTGTCAAAAGGATCGCAGTAGATGACGAAGGCAGTAATTATACACAGTTTGAACTGCCATCATTAGTAAGTATAAAAAATTACAACTTTTCATGTTTTACAGCTTTCACACCACAGGCTAATAGGCGCTAACAGCGCCCTGGACCGCTGTTAAGTTTTCTTCCTGCGCTATTACTCCTTTATTAGTCTAACAAGCCTATTAGTGCTTCCGCGATACCACTGCATTTTTGTTAGTCCAGCCCTCTAATAGTTATTACTCTAATAGGGCAGTTGGTGCATCCACAACATGCCGATATTAGTGGTTGAGCGCTGCACTAATAGCGCATCTTTTGCTGTTACCCTAATAGCCGTGGTATTAGAGGTAATAGTGATATTACCCTAATAACTTTATTAGTCGTTTCGCGATACGGCCCCTGATTGCTATGCAAGTAGGAGAATTAAAGGAAACGGTGCAAGAAATGCAGGGAATAAAAGATTTGCCCAATCAAATGACAGAAATGTTTAGTAAGTTGCCCATGTACATAGCTAATCTAGTTCCAGAGCAACAGAAAAAGGAAGCTCCAGTTCAATCGGCACCAACTACTCAACCGTGGGAAGAGACAGAAGTGAAGACAGTTGAATTTGTCAATCCAACCAATCACAAACCGACACAGCGAGAGGAAGAGTGGGTGTCTGATGTTGGAAATACCACACCATCGGAAGTGGAGTCATCTGAAACAGAAGAATTGCCTCCATTTGGGCATCGTTCCCGTCGAAAGGAGGGTAATTAGAAAAATTCTCACAGAAAGGAGCCAAGATGTAAGCATAGCTGTAGGTATTTTCATAGGAGTGGCTCTAGAAATCGTGAACAGGAAGACCCAAAATTGAATCAGGTGGAAAATCGGCGTAATCGGTCAGTGGAGCCGCCAGAGAATGAAGGGGTGCGCAGTGTTGGACACGAATGGCACCATTGCAGGTAGCTAAAGACAAAATAGAACCCCATGCCGCAGGTGTTGCTAGCATAGGGAAAGGGGTTGTTAAGCAGGCTGCACGCAGTTCCAACCTAATTTCTGAAGACGAATTATCCGACGGTTTGGACACTGATTTCTCTTGGTGGCACAGTTTGGAAGACTTCTGTGGAGAAACGCCGAGAAAAAGAACAGAAAAAGGAAAGGGTTGGACAAAGAGCTCAGAACATTCAGCAAATGGTTGAGAACGCATTAGAACAGATTTGTTCTATGCCGGTCCGAATTTCGAGTCAACAACTGGAGCAGCTGAAAAGAAGGTCTGCTAAGCAAATACAAGTAATTGCCGATGATTTTACTGAAGAAACACCTCAAGAGATAGACAAAGCTCAGAGGCGTGTATGTACAGTTTGAGGTGGACAACTTTAGAAGAAGAGCCACAGAAACAGAATGGGAACAAAAGAAGTTTGTAGAGACAGAGAAAGAACAGAAGCAAGAAATACCGTTGGGAGTAGAGGAACGAGATTCGTTGAGGCAGATCTGTTCTATCATGCAACAGTCTCATGAGACTCTCATTCATTTGGTGGCTCAGAACATTGAGGCACAAAGCAAAGACCCATCATGGCAGAAATTTATGGGTTGGAAGAAGCTATGGGAGAATTGGCTTCAATGGTTCGTCTGGCACCTGACTCTTGTCAGCAGAATTATCAGCAATGTGCCAGTATCTGATTTCAGATCTAGGACCGCAGCAGTCAGAGCACAGCCAGAAGATTCAGTTATGTTCCATGAAACAAGGCAACATGAGCGTGGCTGAGTTCTGTGATGCTTTGCAACACAGAGCTGAAGCAATTTGGACATCAAAGGATGATGGATGGACTCGTGAAGAATTGTTGACGATTGCTTTAGCATCTGGAGTGCACAAGAATCTACAATTGGAATTGGAAAGGACCACCATGTTTTCGTCATCCAAGCCTAGGTTCCGTCAAATGCGAAAGTTTTTAGTTCAGACTGAGCAGTTGAACAAAGAAATGGAAGAGTTACGGTATACTCAGTGGGAGGTGCCGGACCCTTCAGTTCAAATGTCGCATCGTAATCAAAATGTGAGACCACCTCAGAATCGAAATCGAACACCACCAAATCGAAGAATGCCAGTGAATCCTCAGGTGAGACAGCAGTCAGATAGAGCTCCAATGGAATGGACCAGATTGGGTTACACTCTTGGAGGAGTTATGAGGTGGCCGAGCGATATCAATGCAAAGGAATGGTTGGCAACGCATCCACCAGTTCGAGACAAAGCAGTAAATGATGCTGCTTATTGGCAAGCTAAAAAGGTCTATGACAATTTGGCACAGAAGTCAAAAGTGAACAACGTGGTGATGAAAGGAATGAAAGAAGGAGATTACGAAGATGTGATACGTGAAAAGGCCGAGGCGTTGACTGGAAGAGAATTTCAGTCAAATGTCATGCAAACAACTCGGTCATAAATCTTGATGGTCTCTGGAACACCTTGCAGTCAACGTTGTTCTATCAAATGCCTGACAGTCTTGAAGAAGCAGACTCAGACAGTCACAAGAAAAATAATTTACTGGAAGACATGGGGAGAGGCATGAGTAACATGATTAGAGGAGAGAATGAGAGCCAACCATCAGACATAAAGAAGGCACAGTTGACGTTTGATGCTCAGAATAGAGAGGAATCTCCCTCATCGATGTTGTTGCCAAAACCCTCAGAAGAAATCCAAATGGAGGTTCCTGAACCAAAAGAAGTGCGATTGGGAAACGTGGTGTGCTCCTCTACTCAGGTAGTGGCTGCACAACAGTACCGTTGTCAAGTAAATTAAAATTAAAATCAAATTAAATTCGAAAATAATTTACTTCCGAAGAGTAAATCAAGTGGCAAGTAAATTAAAATAAAATTAAATCTCTGACGAAAATGACGAAGCAAGTAAAAAGTAAATTAAACTAGATCGAAAAGCCTGAATAATTTACTTTCAATTTACTTCTAATTTACTTGTAATTTGCTTCATTGACTATTCGATCTGTGGTAGTCTTGGCTCTCGCATGTAACTTTTGTGTGATCCTGTGGCTTTTCTGTCTGTCTATTTAACCACAGAATGTACATATGCTCTCACTGTTGAGAATGAAAACCCAGCTGCAATGCAGCAGATCATTCAACACGATTTTCTCTGAAATCTTAATTGGAATCCTATACTACGTATAGAATGCGAACTACAGTTTTCGTGCAACCATCACATACATCACAGGTCATCTGCCCAAGGGGAAGGGGGTTGGGGGTCTGGCGCCGGCTGTGGGATCTAAGCCCAAATTTTGGGAGGGGTTGGGCACACTAAAAACCCTAAAAAATCGAAAAAATCGTAATTTTTCGGCTAAAAATCGTCAAAAATCGCTAATGTGGGCTGAAATACAGCTAAAAAGTGCTGTTTTGTAGGCTTATTTTGGCTACTAGACGC
>JASANB010005266.1:0-80366 GCA_030248155.1 Sabatieria punctata | reverse complement strand
TATATAACATGGATTTTATAACAGAACACACTTAAGACATTTTCTAAACAAATCCACCAATCACAGTTTTATTAGCAACTGGCATGGTTAACTAAATATCGACAATTTCAAGACCGCATTTAGGCAAAGAATCACGACTATACCTTTTTAAAATTAGCTAACCGTGCCGTGCTAATCACACAACAATAACACAGGATAAGAAATGGCAACAAGACAATCTAGACATTACCGATCAACAAGCAGTTGAATCAGTGACGCCTGCAAAAGAAAGCAGATAGCCAATCTGGGGCCACTGCGCATTAACGCATCAGTTTAGTTTAGCATTTAAGAATCGTCTCGCTTTTAGCCTCAGAACTGTAAATTCTGTCGCCAGTTCGACACTCTCAAAATCGCTCAAGACGTACAGTGCAAAGGAAATAGAGTCCGAGCTCATACGCAGAACAAAGACATTGTTTATAGTGCAGCCAGTGTTCTGGTGGTCGGCAACATACATACATAGGTACTGCCCTGGAAATCACCTTAGTCAGACAAGGATTTCTTGAAGTTCGGACCTTTTGTCGAATCGGTACCATTTTCAAAGAAGTCCCTGACTGCACAAAGCGATAAGGATAGTCAAACAGACGCGTACGCACGAAATATACAGGGCGCCAAGCCAAACAACGACAATAACGTCTCCCTGCCTTCCCCAAAGTAAACGAAACTAAATAGATCGAAAAAAATTAAAGCATACATGGGCCGGAAAAATCCGGAGGGGGTCTGGAGACCTCTGGGGAGGGCGTGTCCCTGAAAAAAGTCCAAAAAACGGCTATTTTGCCTTCAATAAGCTTAAATAAGGAGGGGGTATGGGCGGCCGAGCCGAGGGGAGGGGGTATACCCCCCTTACCCCCGGCCCATGTATGTATGAATGAAAGTCTGGATAAGTAGGACATTTTATTGTGTGTTTCATACTCACAATTCAACATTGAGTGTTGCTCTATTGGCATCACGAACAGATTTAAGACAAGCAGGTAGGAAGGCCAAAATGACTACTCATTCATCTTCAAGCTGTCCGTAATACCAGTAGAGGGAGCAATCAATATTGAGCTTGTGAGTATAAACCCACAAGAAATCTCCTACTATCGGTACTTTGACTTTTCTCCCATCAAGCTTTAGTTTGCTCTGGGGAAGGGAAGCGGCTATAGGCTATAAGTGTTTAGCACCCTGTAAGGTCTATTCCCTCCCAGCCTAAAGGCGTATTCATACTCCGTCAAAAAAGTCGGGCCGACATTTATATAGACACTAATACACCGCCGGCCTTGTTGCAGGCGGAAGATGTCAGACGACCAGGTGCATTACAAAATGTTGGCCAAACAGAAAAGTCGGCGCCCAGAATTTTTCGGCACAAGTAAGAATGCACCTTAACTGTAGGCCTAGGCTGGCGGACAACAAATAGGAGGTGATTTTCGGACAGCGTGTCCAACCATCCAAGCACCAGTCAAGTGGTAGCTCTGGATGAGCCTCGTTTTACTGTCTCAGCCGGGTCTATATAGGCGTAGACAGTCGAATCGTCCTGTTCACTGGAGGTTCTAGCAGCGCCGAGGCTAGTCGAACTGGCCACCGAAACAGAGTCTCCAGTTTTGGTCAAGTCCAGCTCAGCATAATCCAGCTGGTTGTCCTGGGCGGCCGAATTGGCTGCCACGAACAACTGTGCTGGGCTGCAGCCATCCAGAGGGACAGAGTCTTTGTCTTTCAGCATCTCAGCTGACTCCGGCTGTGGCTGAGCAGAGATCTGCCAGTTCATTTGGGTATACTCGGTCTCAGTTGTCAGTGGTTGCCAGTTCATAGGTGCGTAGTCGGCTTGCAGGAGAGCGCCCTTATCCTCAACAACAGTCGGCAGCACAGGCGAGATAGGCGACCGATTTCTGCAGGCCACATCGCTTTTCTGCACGCTCCAGCTCATGTCAGTGTAGTCACCATCAGGTGGGGGTTCTTGCACCTCCGGCACAGAGCTGTTGGCACCGATCTCGAAGTGCACTGAGTGGTGCGGTTGGTCTGCCATGAAGGTGTAGTCCATCGAGTCGGAGCCAGTCAACTCCTTGTGTTGTTGTTGTTGTTGGTTGTGCAGAAACTGTGCAATCAGCTTGTCACTGGGTCGATCATGGTGACCGCTCTTGGTGGTGCCGAAACTGCTGGTGCGACTGCGCGAGGGGGACTCACTGCTGGCAAGACTGCCGCTGGGGCTTCGCGCCATTAGTGGTGAGGGGCCGCCGAAGTCCAGTTCCATTAGGTCTTCATCGCGCTGCCGCGACTGACTGTCGGCGCGGTGCATGTCACGCAGACGACGCGTCAGCTGGTTGATGCGACTGCCTGAAAATCGGTACCTTGTTTGCTATTTCTTCTGCAATCGCTGTAGGAACACTGACCAGAGCCGAAACTGCCGGATCGGGTGCGGAGATCACCAGAGTCCGATGGTGTCATGCTGGAAGCTTTGTTACTGGAGATCTTTCGAAACGGAGCCATCCTGAAGAGAGACTCCGATAGCGCGGTCACTGACAGTCCAGAAACATGCTCCATACTGGGCTACTAGCCCTACTAGGATAGAGGTCTGTCAAAAAACAATCCCGTAGATTATTTACTGTAGCAACTGCAAATCTCTACCGATTTGAATGAATCTTTTTTAAATGAAAGATGAATAAATTATTGAAAGATTGCATGAAACTCATATTAAGGTACTCTGCTTAGATCCTAAAATATTTGCTCATAATTCAAAACAGAGATTTTGCCAATGAACCTTAGCCCTAGCATAAGAAGGAATCCATTTTATTATGAAGTGCATCATCAGAACAAAATAAATCCCTCTCATTCGCAAATATCTCAGAATCTAACCAAAGTATCTTAAGATACGTTTCGTCACTCTTTCAAGAATTTATTTATCTGTCATTTAAATAGGATTCATTCAAATCTGTAGAGATTTGCGTTTGCTACAGCGAAAAATCAGTGGGAACAGTTTTTTGACGAACCCTGTATACGCATAGTCAACCGTGGATATACATGTATATTGTGGCCGTGCTAAAATAGCCAGTCAAGCGTATGTTGTAATACTAAGCTAAGTTGTAGTGCCCCTTACTGTACTATTGATATGTAGCTTTACTATGGTTATATACTCAAGTATAGCTATAAAGGCTACAGAATAAAGTACGTATATATAGCGATACTCGACTATCAACGAGGGCTATTTATAGCTAAACCCGGTCAGGCTATAGCTAAACCTAGGGGGGTATGGCTGCACTGCACAGCCATAGTGGGCTATGTAGCTGTAGTGTGGTAGAGGCTACTACCGTTTGCTCCCTTAGTATTGCTACATACCCTTGGCTTTGGTTGCCCAATTTAGCATTGAAAGAAAGAACCGAGTAGGTCTAATTGTCAAGTAGGGAGCAAGTGCTGGACTGCCTGAGAAAGAAAGACAGAAAATACGAGATTGAGGGCAGAACGATCAGCAACGAACAAACTCAATAAAATCACTTCATCTCCAATACATGACACCCAAGAAGAAGAAGAACTTTTAAACAAAACAGAACAGAGTCAAACGACTACGATTATTATATTGTCGATGGCAGCTCATCAATTCGCACGCAGTGTCATTGGCCGGTTTCAAATCCAAAGAGGGCGCAGTTTTGACCAGCTCTTCCCCCTCCAAGTTATCAAATTACCACCGCAACTTCACGTCTCAAACAGTTGCATATTAAGTTTTAGGCTGTTGGCCGTGCAGGTGCAAAGCGAGGAATGAAGGAGCTACCGTCGTCAAAATAATTGCACGTAAGCCAAAACTAAACAATCAGCAACGTACAGTACACCTATATTTTTCTGACAAACCGGCTACTTAGCCCTAAAGAGAAAAAAACAGTTTTTTAGTTAGCTAGTCTATCCGACAAAAATAATTGCAGAGTAAATGAGTGAGTATAGGGAACTGCCGGCAGATTTTTTATATTCAACTATAACTATATACTAAGTTTTTGGACAGTAGACCTAGGAAGCGTTGTATTTAATCGAAAATTGAATTCACATAAGTTTATTAGAGAAATATAATATCTCTATTCTAAAAATTATAATCAGATATAGACTGTTGCGTCAGATGCTTCAGCTTTAGATTAGAAGGATTTCCTTTTAACAAATTTAGATTGACTGCATATCGACAAAAGTGGCAACAAAGATAAAAAAACAAGGTTTTTTCAGGGTTCGTGCGGCTTTTGTATAGCAAAATTCCCTGACCTTTCCCTGACTTTTCAATGACCAAAGTCAAAATTCCCTGACCAACCAGGGTGAGGAAACTGCAACCAATGAGAGAAAATTTTGAAAAATTGGCTTTGTAAAACGATATAGCAGGAACATTTGGCGGCGAGATGTTTCTGCTGCTATCAAATTTTTCCCTGACCAGACACCAAATTCCCTGACTTTTCCCTGATTCCCTGACTTTTTTTTAAATTCCCTGACTTTTCCATGACTCCCTGACTTTCCAGGTCCCGCACGAACCCTGTTTTTGCATGCTTTAAAGCAAAAATAGGGGTTTAAACGGTATTTTTGCACTTCAGACCCCGATTTTTAGTCCTCAAAACAGTGTTTTGAGCCCAAGAAAGGTCGCTGAAACCCCTTTCTGCACAGCCCTGAAACCCTATTTTTGATCAGAAAAATCCCCCAGCCGAAAATCCAGCTGCATGTATGGTGAGGAGATGACCCTGTTTGCCCCGCCTCTTCGGCACCTAAGCTGACGTTCTCGCAAAATACATCTTAAGAAGTCACCAATGCACCAGACCACTGCGGCATTGGTGGCAGCCTTCTAAGCTCGTTCAATCATTCCAGATCGATCCTGCTTCCAAAACGTAGCTGCATTCGGCTAACAGACCGACACTACGTTGCAGCAGCAGCAGCCACCAATTTTAACAAGAAGCAGCAGGTGAAGCAGCTAAGCAATTAGGGGAGAAAGAAGCATCAGAAAAGAAGCAACAAAAGACATAGATGGCCAACAGCAAAATTACAGGGTGACGGAATAGCGACCGAGACAAAACGAACGCATACCCCTTTGAACAGGTTTCGCGGGCCGACTCGGCTAGTCGGTACAAACCCGACGACAGGTGATGACGCTCATCCAACGACATCGACCGCACTGCCCTAACACACACCACACACTCAACACTCGCTTAGCTTGGAAGCTTTCAAACACACTCTATCTACACTGGCTTACATAGAACTCTAGCTAGACTGACAGACAGAACAGAGTCACCCACCAGCTCTTGCTGCCAAGCGAGTAGGCCCGCTTGCGAGGGTCGTCCGGCACGGCCAGCGCCGCTACCGTAGGCGAGCCGACCACTTTTCGCTCGTCGCCTGAGCCCGGCCGCTTGAACTTGGCGCACTGCGGCCCGAACGAGTTGGCCCGGATCGGCCCTCCCACCGAGGCGTAGCCGCTACTGTCGCTTATGTAAGAGCGCACTTCTTCCACCGGACGCCAGCTGGCTGTAGACCAGTAGACTGGATAAAAGACACAGAGACTTAATGGAAACACGTACAGGAGCTGGGATGCAGCTGGTCGATCGAGCCGGTAGCCGCGCCCATCGGCGTGTAATCGGACAAGACCAGGTCGTCGCTGCCTGCAAGAAAACATACGTCCAAAAATAGGTTTTACTCACTAAGAAGGTTGAAAATCGCAAGTTTATGCAGCCACCAAGCGAAAATGACAGAAACCGACTCCAAAAATAGAGATGTTCCATGAAAATTTTCCTAGGGGCAGGAAAAAATGGAAAAAAGGAAACATATTCAACCGAAAACACTGAAATTTCCGAAATTACTGAGAAAATGTTAAGTAAGTTGCAATATACCTGTTTAGCGTAATGTCAGTTGTAGATAGCAGATATTTGTCATTTAAAACGCCGGAAGCGACCAGAAAATATGCAATTCATCAAGTTTGGCTACTATTGTCACTGTAGCTCAGTTGTCCTCATACGGGGTGTTTGGGGCTTATCCATAGCTAGAAAGGCCAAATCCCCCTCACTCCAGAGAGAGACTTAGGGACCCCGACCCAAAAATGCATGTACTAGTAGCAAGTCCAGTACTAACAAACTGGCTCAGAAATAACAAATCTTTAACTTAAAATTCGCTTGAAAAGCCCTTGAAAACCGAATATGCCGTTTCCACTGCTGATGTTTAAGAGGAATCGGTGTTGATGGAAGCCCTTTTGACATTTTTTGCTTGTTTTTAGCTCTAAAACGCTATTTGACAGCTTAAAATAGCGGCTTTTAGCCCGAGCTTTTAGACTGAGAAAAACGTGATAGAAACGCATTTCCAAACGTTTTCGAGCTTTTTTGAAATTGTGGACCCTGGGCGAACCCCCCTAACGAAAAACCCCTCCATGATGTTGTTCCCTACCATGATGCTCAGGTGCTAATGAAAGAAATGAAATCAGAAAAGCTAATGAAATGACTACAGATAAAATTGTTGATTTACGGTTACAGAGGCCGTTTTTCATCCAGTGCAGTCAAGAAAAAAAAACAAGATTTGGCATTTCTAACATGTCTGACACCGGAAAATATTATGGAAAACTCCCAGAAATTTTCCAGCCGACATTTTTTCAGAAAACCAACATCTCCATCCAGGAGCACCAATTTTCCCAAATATCAGCAGCTGAAGGGCCAAGTCTGGTTAGCAAACGCGTCAGAAGCAAATTTTAAGCTAAAAAGCAGTGATTTCAGATCTGAGCCAGTTTATTAGTAAACTAATAGCCGCTGAAAGCAACTGACCGGTGCGAGAACTGTTCATGTCCAAGTAGGCGCTGCTGTCCGATTCAGTGCCGCTGGTCATCTGAACGTAGTCCTCCTGCTCCTGACTGGGGGCTGAGAGCAACTGCGTCAGGGGGGCAGGCGAAGGTATAGCTGCCGGCTGCGGTTCAGTGGGGGAGGGCAGTATCAGTGTATCCCCACTGCCCCCTTCTTCCCGAACTTCCATGGCCGTATAATCCTCTTCTTCTATGGCAGGCGGCTGGTACCCAACCGGGGTCGACACACCCCTACTCATTCTTCTGCAATTTTGCACTAATGCAGGCTATCGAAAATAAGATTTCTTTCGTTTCCGCTGTTACCTAGACCAACTAACTAAAAGCTGAAATTTGGAGCCAATCATCCTTGCAATTTTGCTTGTTAAAGTTTGGTACACCAGGCTTGACTTGACGCAGTCCAGAGAAATTCAAGAATCTGTGAAATGTGGAAATTTCAATAATTATTTCAGATCATCTGTTAAAATTGATACGTTTCTTTTTGCTGTCATTTTCGCAAATCTTCATGAAACGGCTTGAAATTTGGGGAATATCTGCTAAAAGGCAGAGAATTGTACATATGTTTTGCAATTTGTTTATTACAAATTACATATGTTTTGTTTGTTACAAATTACATATGTTTTGTTTGTTTGTTACAAATTACATATGTTTTGCATATGTTTTGCAGTTTTGCACTTAGTTCACGTTCCTGTTGTACATGTGATCAGTTAGGATTCCTGTTCTTCCATATTTGTTAGTTTTAGGGGCCACATAAGAGGTCAGCAATGACGGTTTGTGTGCCCGTTGCCATCATCCATGGATGGGGTAACGAAAATAAACTAGAAACTAGAATTTGAGCCATGGAGAACGAAGGTAACTTCAGAAAATGAGGAAATCTGTTTTCCTTCCTGAACTGCTCAATTAGAAATACTAATTAGAAAATTCTTCATTTTCACAAGACTGAACACGCATGAAATCTTAACAGACAAAATTTACACATTCTCTATAAATTTCAGGTTATTTGTTGAAAATTTGCGAAAATGACAGCCAAAAGGAAAGTTTCCAATTTAGGCATTTAGATAACCAATTCCTGAATTTCTCAGCATTTAGTCAGGCCTGGTTCACCAAACTGTAGTACGTACCAGATAAAATTTCAAGCACTTGGGCAGGCACGTTCCAAATTTCAGCTTATTTGGGTCAACCATACATGTACTGGGGAGTTAGGGTTACCCCCAGCTAGAAAGGCCAAACCCCGACCCTCACCCAGTGGCGTATCCAGGGGGTGTAGGGTGGATACACCCCCTTGCGGTGGAGGTAGGAAGAGAAAGTCTGTGAAAAACAAGCGGAACTAATGTCTATGTATTAAAATTGTCTATTTTGTGCTCAGAATACCTTTTAAATGCGTTTTTGAAGGCTAAATTTCCAAAAATTTCTCGCCCTCGTCGGGCAGAAGCCCAACCAGGCCACTTTAAACTAATAAAACTTGTAATTTCTGTTAATTTTAAGCCTGGAACGTATTTTAAACGCGTTTTTGAAGGCAAATTTTGCTAATTTTTCTTACCCTGGCTGGGCAGCGGCCCAACCAGGCACTTTCAAAATTTTACACCCCTCCCCCTTTCCGAAATCCTGGACACGCCACTGCCCTCACCCCCTATCCGAGACAGTTTAGGGACCCCGACCCAAAAATGCAAGTACTAGTAGCGGCTCCAGTACTAACAAACCGACTCAGAAATAATAATTTTAGCTTAAAATTCGCTTGAAAAGCCTTTGAAAACCGAATTTGGCGTTTCCGCTGCTGATGTTTAAGATAAATCTGTGTTTCTGGAAGCCCTTTTTATGGTCTTTCGCTTGTTTTTAGCTCAAAACGCTATTTGGCAGCAGCCTTCTTACTGAAAAAAACGTGCTGAAAACGCATTTCGAGGTGTTTTGGATCTTTTTGAAATTTTGTACCCCCATTCTGAGCAAAACCACCCTCGACCCCCCGCCTGACGGACGGAAACCCCCTTCCCCCACGCCGGCCCGGACCTGTTGCTCTATGAGGTCAACATTCCATTCACGGAGAAACTGTTATCAATTTTTTACATTCTAATTTTGCCACTTTTGCTACTTTACATAGTACTGAACTGATAACAACTAGACTAGGAGATTCATACATGTAACAGGGGGGTCTGGGGGGTCTGCCCCCCCCACCCGACTTAGGCCAGACCCCCCCCACCCCCGAGACGATTTCGCCGACCCCCCTTCGATTTTTCTGGCAAGTAAATTTTTGAGCAAATTTTTGCAATTTTTTTACGATTTCAGACACAAAAATTGCCAAAATCGCCTGCGAAACGACATTTTTTAGCTGTATTTCAGCCCAAATTAGCGATTTTTGGCCATTTTTAGCCCAAAATTTGCGATATTTTCGATTTTTGAGCGTTTTTTAAGTGCCCTACCCCCCTCCCAAAAATTTGGTTCATACCCCCCGGCCGGCGCCAGACCCCCCAACCCCCCTCCCCCATGGGCGGATGACCTGTTACATGTATGAGGAGATGATGAGGAGGAGAGATCAATGATTTATATTAATTACTCTAATTAAGAGACTTACGGACTGTGGCGTTCGTCTCGCGCCATCGGATCGCTGAACGAGTGCAGCACCGACCTAAACAGATGAGACCGGTTGAGCGGGCCTAACTAAGCAGAGGCAAACTACGGAGTAGCGTCGGACGACCAGGTAGGCAGCTGGATGGTAGCGCCACGAGGAGCTGGCTGGGCGACAGGAACTGACGAGCCGGAGTTGAGTGTCGGCGAACTGCCCATTCCGCTGGCCGCAGCCGAGCCGACCACACTGTGTCGGGGACTGGTGTAGCCGCCGGTATGCTCCAGTACCTTCCTGTGACTGAAACAGAGCCGTCAACTGATTTAGGAAGTTAGCCATTCGGACTAAGACTGAGTCCAAGTTTGCTCACTAATTTTTAGTGTCCCAAAAATACGACAACATACATTTTCTTTTTTCTTGCTGACGTTTCCGTAAATGACCAGAAACTCCGCAAAACAGTTGGATAATTTGTGTTAAAATTTCATGCTTTGAGAGTGACAAAAATTTAAGAAAATGAAGAATTGCTGAACATCTGCATTTATTAAAAGACCATGTCAATGAAAGTTTCTCACTGCATGAGATTTAAGAGTCACATTTTATAAAGCCGGGGCAGGTCGCGGAACATGAAAAATTCTGACCTACAGTTTTTATTTGATAAATTGATAGGTCTATGGTAGAAAATAACACACGAGAAATATTTTCACTCGATTGTCACTAATATGCAAATTAGGGCCGAAAACGTGTTTTTCCAGCCAAATTCGGTGTTTCTATTATTTCTACCGCGTGCGTTGACGGATCGGGCTGATATTTTCAGAAATAATGCCAGGTATATTGGGTGTTTTACCTATAAAATTTGAAGAGGATCGGCCAAGGTTGAGACCGCGAATTATAATTTTTTGAGTTCTGGTAAAAAATCGAATTTTGCAAAAAAAAGGTACATCGAAATTTTCCACGAAACTTTCAGTATAGGTTACTTAAGTGTCCCTCAAAGTAGCCCTCTTTTCCCGTTTGTGGACTTTGTCTCTGTTTCGAGAATTTTATGTTCGAATTTTCATGCACACATTGGTAGAAAAAAACAGGAATTTACTTTTACCTTTCGTTTGAGCAGACGGATCTTTTGGAGTTCGGTCTCGCTTGAAAGAGCGCGCAATGGCCGATCGAATGGTTGGTCGACGGCCAGAAACAAACCACTGAGTCGGGTACTGTAAGAGTTCAAAGTGAGCGAGTCGACCACACTGCAATATTTTTCATGTTCTGAGTTTTGTAACGTTGTTATGACTTTTGCCTCAAATTGGGATGGGAAAGTGTACGCAAACTTTGGAAAAAGCTGAGCGTGCCTCTAGTAAACTATTTTGAGGAATAAACCACTAGAAATGGAGAAAATCGTAGTATGCTTGCTGAACTCACTCCCCTTAAACGAGTCTGCTCAAACGAAATGTAACGAGATCATCTTGTTTTTGATTAGAAATTAATGTGCATTAAAAAATCGATTGTTCCTGTGAAATATGAAAGCCGAATTTCTTTATTTCTTGGTCAAGTGAGCTTGTATGACACGCAACATGCACCCCTTTTCACACTAGGAGTTTGCTTTGGTTTGGTGAAATTTGACTCTTATACATGTATTGCAGCCAACAACCTCCAATTTAAGTGTTAAGCACAGTTAAGATTTTTCTGACCAGGCCAGCTATATTTGTTTGTTTATTGTGTACATTCCTAGTGGCAGCATATACAGTGGGGTGCAAAAGTTTAAACGCACCCAGTCAGGTACAAGAAAATGTGACTTTTCACTTATTTATTGAAGGTAATTGGCAAGTGTTATACACCGTTGCATAGCTTGAGATGTTGCAAAGAGGCTGGCGCAGACTGCACTGTAATGCGTTGCTGCTATATAGTAAAGTTATAGTCAGTCTAAGCCGGACTGTCAGAAAAAGGGTTAGCAAAAGTTTAAACGCACTTTAAAAATCCCACAAAATCCGACTCAGATCTTTAAAATAAAAGTTGTATGAACACCTAAATAGTAAATAATAGATAACAAGACAAGTTTGATGCTTTTCCATGATTCAGTTAGCCCTGTTGTGCTCTTTGTCCAATTGGCATGCAGAAGATTGAACCTGCTATGGTGCCTTGTATCAACGCGATCTCTAGCACCAGAGTGCCAGTAACACCTTGACAGATCAAACTTACTAACATCTGGTGTATGTTAGAAAGTCTGGCATGCATGAATTTCAAGCTTTTTAGAAGTTACAAGTCATAAACGTTATTAATTATGGGCTCAAACCAGATAACTATAGTGAATCTGCTAGGTGATGGCCATTGTCATACAAACATGATAATAGATACTTTTCGACATCCGGGTATGTAGCCGGTCAACCAGCCCAGCTTGGATGGGTTCTGTCTCTGATGGTTGGATTTTGTTGTGTTACTAACAAATAACAAAAATAACAAATAAAATGGCCACATTGTTATGGTTTATGAGGTGCATATCTGACTCAGCTGCGTGGTTTTCAGAAAAATAGCATGAGCAAAGACAGCAGAAGCCCTAAGAGGTCAGAGATGCTGAACACAGTAAAATTGGGACCTTTAGTATCATAGTCAAACATGAGTGAGCCAAGATACAGTGTACACCAATGGCAGAAGCATTCACTGAAGCAGCCATACATCATCTTAAAATGAACAGATGATGGAATTCCATATCCATGGGATCACACAATGCATTTCCGTTAAAAACACAAGTTTTTGGAAGCAGGTCAAGTTACCTCAAAGCTACCCTCACAGTTGCCGTCAGTTGATTATTGTGGATCATTACTGGATATTCAGTATGCTGGTTATAGTGCTGTTAACTGAGTAAGGTGCCTAAATGGCATGTTCTGGTTTTTTGCATAAGAGAAACAATAGTACATGCAGAAACCATATGAGTTAACCCATGTTTGTTGGTTGCAGTCGATTACAAACACAGAGAAGACCAGAATACTAAACCTCAGGGTGACAGATGTGGAACAGTAATGATCTGTCAATCTTAATCTGATTAAAAATGATCTGTTTTTGTGGTTCTGTTATCATAAACACAGTTTGTTTAGCCTGATTAGCAGTCTCAGTCTCTTACACATCCGTAAGAAGTTTGAGAGAGTTCACAACCATTCAAATTGTAGACCTTGTACACAGACCAGACCAATTTCACCATGATGAGATGTGTTACGATTAATTGCGTTACAGTGCGACTGAATTATTTCCAAGCATCAAAGTTGTCCTGTTGTTCATTAATTAGTATTTAGGCATTCTTACAATCGTTGTTTGAAAGAAGTTTAGTCAGATTTTGTAGGATTTTTGAAAGTGCGTTTAAACTTTTGCTAACCCTTTTTCTGACAGATTGACTTAGACCGGATATAACTTCACCATAACACAACCCATTGCAGCGAAGTCTGTACCACCTTTTTGGTAAGATCTCAAGCTATGTAACGGTTTATAACACTTACCGATTACCTCCAACAAATAAGCGAAAAGTCAGTTTTTCTTGAAGAGGACAAGGTGCGTTTAAACTTTTGCACCCCACTGCATATACTTTTTCTCCTTTTCATACAATGGTACTTACATCCACTGCCTTTACCGTTCTTTATAGTCCCTTCAAACTGAATAGATAATGCTGAACTAAATCACCATAACGTTTTCCAGCATAGTCTACTTGTGTATTGCTTGTGTGTTTGTCTCTTTGTACAGGCAGCACCGCAACCTACATAGTAAGCATACATACGGACTATTGATTTCTTGACCGTGTCCGTTTTGTTCATTGGCTGGCTCGCAAACGTTCTGTCGGTCTGTTGTGTGCGTCAGATTTGTGCGCTTTACCGATTGTCTTTGTGTCTTTAGGATAATAAAACTTTGCGTGTATGCCACGAGAGCCAGAGCTACATACGTCTTTGCACTCTTGTTGACTCCCAACAGTAAATCACTGAGTCAGTGTAAATTAGAACGGGACTCTGTGTTACTGTTTATAATAAACCATTGTCTTGTACATTTGCACTATCGGAGGTTTCATACAAAGCTCGGTGTGCCTCTAACAACCATTATTCAAACGCTGAATGCTATACTTGAAGAAGAGCCTCCAAACAAAACCCAAATCTGCCAAGTTACAGCGTTTTTGAAAAGGTTCCATGTCAATTGAGAGAATGCCTGGAGGTGGCCAGCTGTGCGTTTCACATTCAGCTCTTGAATAATGGTTACTAAGGCACGCTGAGCCTTCTCCAAAACGTAGCGTACACTTTCCCATCCCAATTTGAGGCAAAAGTCATGATAACAACATTATAAAACTCAGAACATGAAAAATATTGCAGTGTGGTCGACTTGCTCACTAACTCTTACAGTACCCAACTCAGTGGTTTGTTTCTGGCGGGTGACCAACCAATCGATCGGCCATTGCGCGCTCTTTCGAGCGAGACCGAACTCCAGAAGATCCGTCTGCTCAAACGAAAGCTGGAAGTACAGGGTGGGCCATTTATCTATTCCCGGTTTCATTAGGACATAACTTTTTCCTACACAGACCGATTTTGCTGAAATTTTGTATAGATACACCCTGATACTTCAAGTTTTTACTGCTAAAATTTTAGCGCGTTCTTCCCACACCCCCCCTTTCTCCTTCCCCCCCCCCCACCCCCCCCCCCCCCCCCACCCCCCCACCCCCCCCCCCCGCCACCCCCACCCCCACCCCCCCCACCCCACCCCCCCCCACCCCACCCCCCCCACCCCCCCACCCCCCCACCCCCCCAACCCCCCCCCCCCACCCCACCCAGCCCCCCCCCCCCTATTCCCTCTTTTTCTCCCCCCCCCCCCCCCCCCCCCCCCCCACCCCCCCCCCCCCCCCCCCACCCATCTCCCAAAAAAAAAACCACCCCCCCCCCCCCCCCCCCCCCCCCCCCCCCCACCCCCCCACTTTAATTTTTTTTTTTTTTCCCTCACCCCCCCACCCCCTTCCATCCCCCCCACACCCCCCGCGCTAACATTATCTTAATACAGGAATCGAAAGCCTTCGCAATATCCATATAAAATACCTCAACAAATTCACCCTTATCTAAATGCCTTGTCCAGTCATTTACACATTCAAGAAGCTGAGAGACGGTAGAGCGTCGTGAGAGAAAACCATGCTGACTTTCAGAAATTAGACCTTCAACTCGCAAAAAATTTGTCATTTTATCTTTAACCATGGACTCCATAATTTTACAGCAAACAGATGTCAGACTAATAGGTCGGTAATTTTCAACTTTTGATGTCGGCCCTTTTTTATGAATTGCCACTACGTGAGCTAATCGCCACTGTGAGGGAAGTTCTCCAGATATAAAAGATTTCTCGAACATTCTAGCCAATGGATAGGCAACCTCGAAAGCCAACTTTTTGAGATGAAATGACATGAAATGTCTGAATAACAGTAAACTTTTCAAAAGTTCGTTATTGCACTGTGAATTATACTCGTAGTAAAGAACGAGGGTGGCGATTTGTTTCTTTCTGCCTTCTGATGACAATTTTTGTATCGATGCTTTAGGAACCCTTTATATTCCGTTTAATTTTTTAATTATAGAATATGTTTCACTATAAAGGAGCGTGCTAAATGCGTGGTGTGGTTTGATTGGATGCAGAGCGTGGTAGCGGTTCAAAGAAAATTCCGCACGTGGAGACGCATAACTAGCGACCAGAGTGAAGGATTAATTTTAAATTTTAACTGTAAAAATTTGAAGTGTCAAGACATTTGTGTGTAAAATTTTAATAAAATCGATCTGACTGGAAAAAAGTTATGGTTACATGAAACCGGGAATAGATAAATGGCCCACCCTGTAAATTCCGGTTTTTTCTACCAACGTGTGTATGAAAATTCGAACATAAATTTCTCGAAATAGAGACAAAGTCCACAAACGGGAAAAGAGGGTTACTTTGAGGGACACTTAAGCAACCTACACTGAAAGTTTGGTCGAAAATTTCGATGTACCTTTTTTTGCAAAATTCGATTTTCTACAGGACCCAAAAAATTGCATCTCATTATAATTTGCGATCTTAACCTTGGCCGATCCTCTACAAATTTTATAGGTACAACACCCCATATACCTTGCATTATTACTGAAAATATCAGCCCAATCCGTCAACGCATCCGGGAGAAATAAAAGAAACACCGAATTTGGCTGAAAAAACACGTTTTTGGCCCTAATTTGCATATTAGTGACAGGCGAGTGAAAATATTTCTCGTGTGTTATTTTCTACCATAGAGCTATCGATTTATCAAATAAAAACTATAGGTCAGAATTTTTCATGTTCCGCAATTAGTTGGGGACCTGCCCCGCTTTTATAAAATGTGGCTCTTACTTAACACCAAATATGCCACAGTTTTGCAGATTTTCTCCAAGTTGCAGGTCATTTGAATATTTGCGGAATGACAGCAAAAAGAAAAGTTTTTATTTTAGCGCTATTTCAATAGCCATTGAAATCAACAAATTTTCGTTAGTGGACCAAAATTCTGAGCTTATTTTGGCACCTGGCTTGCTTTCAAATTCAGCCAATCTGGTAAAAATTAGCGGAAATGGAGCAAAAAGAAATGTTATCATAGTATTTTGGGCCACCACATACAAGCACAAACTAACACTGTCTGTCGAAAAAACAACTCAGCAGATTTTTTACTGCAACAACCGTATCTCACTCAACCGACTTTTTTTTGCTTAGCGGCCTAAACCACTACACCAACTGTGCCGACAGAGCAAGCATAACACCAACACATACACAGTAGGTACGTAGCGCTAGCAGGTCCACTAAACTAAGGTGTGCGCATGCTGACTAGGCTAGGACAGTACATGAAGTACCTTTGCAATTTCTGTTCTCCCATAGAAGCGGCCCGGTCACGGTGGGGCAGTGTGACAGAGCGATCGCGCAAAGCACTGGCAGAACCCTGCGAACCCCAGAGACTGCTGAAACCAACACTGTTTGCTCTGCACTGATGCAAGCAGACATAGATGGTGCAGAACCGAATCGACCACAACATGTTGGCTGGGGAGGGTTTACAGTGTGTTCATTTACAGTTACAGCTCATACCGAGTTCGCGGCTCCAATTCTGACTTGGTGCGCTCCCGGGCCTCGCGATTGCGCTCGGCGATCCTAAACACAACACAGCATCACTGGGATCATGCACACACCACTGACTGATGCTCAACAATGTAGATTTCTGATGCTCTGTACAAACAATGATAGCCCTCTCCCAAGACCGGGAAAACGAAAGTACCGAGGACATTTTACTGTCGGTTTATACTCACAGGCTCAATATTGAGTGTTCCTCTATTGGCCAGACGAACAGCTTGAAGCTGAGCAAAACCGGAAGACAAAGGTTACTTTTCATCTTTAAGCTGTCCGTACAGCCTATTGATGGAACACTCAATATTGAGCTAGTAAGCACAAATCCACAATAAAAGGTCCTACTTATGGTTACTTTTATTTTTCCTGTCACTTTTAGTTTCCTCCGCGAAGTACACAGTAAAGTACGTTAAGTTAGACCGTCGTCAGTCCAGTAGTCAGGTGCGTGGCGTTTGTGTGTATACGGTGAGTAGCAGGCAACTTCGCTAGGCTTTTAAGCTCACTCAAAACATCAGTTGAACGCTCCGGAATCGTCCCTTATCGAAACAGTCAAGGCTATGTACATACATGTGTAACAGCTCCGGGCCGACCTGGGGGTAGGGGGGGTTTCCTCAGATTGGGGGTCGAGGGGGGTTTCGACCAGAGGGGGATCCAAAATTTCAAAAACCTCGAGAACGCCTGGAAATGCGTTTGCACGTTTTTTTCAGTAAGGACGCTAAAAATCGCTATTTTAAGCTGCGAAATAGCGTTTTAGAGCTAAAAACAAGCAAAAAAATGACAAAAAGGGCTTCCAAAAACACCAATTTCTCTTAAATATCAGCAGTGGAAGCGCCAAATTCGGTTTCCAAAGGCTTTTCAAGCGAATTTTAGGCTAAAAGTTAGTGATTTCTTACCCAGTTTGTTAATACTGGAGCCACTACTACTAGTACTTGTATTTTTTGGTCCGGGCGGGGGCGGGGTCCCTTAACCTGTCTCGGGGGGTGAGGGGGGTTTGACCTTTCCAGCAGGGGGTAACCCCCTAGTACATGTATGGCTATGTACTATGTTTCAGCATACAAACTGTGTTCATTCGTATCTCGCCTTGTTGCCAGTCCGACCTCAACTCAAGTGGACATAGGCGGGTACAGTATGTACTATTAGGCGACGCCGATTAGGCGACAAAAAAAGTAATAGATAATAGTACCATTTAGGCGGCCTTTCCTAATCAGTCAGGTCTATAGCCATGTTCAACTATAAGCCGGAATACACTATTTTTAACTATGCATGGCTAAGTGCCACTTTAATCCATACATGTAACAGGTGTGTCTGGGGATCTGCCCCCCCACCCGACTTAGGCCAGACCCCCCGGTTGGGGACACCCCCCCCCCCCCCCCCGAGACGATTTCGCCGACCCCCCCTCCGATTTTTCTGCAAGTAAATTTTTGAGCAAATTTTTACAATTTTAGACACAAAAATCGCCTGCAAAACAGCACCTTTTAGCTGTATCTCAGCCCAAATTAGCGATTTTTGGCCATTTTTAGCCCAAAAATTGCGATATTTTCGATTTTTGAGCAATTTTTAAGTGCCCTACCCCCTCCCAAAATTTGGTTCAGACCCCCCGGCCGGCGCCAGACTCCCCAACCCCCCTCCCCCCATGGGCGGATGACCTGTTACATGTATGCTTTAATCACGTCTCGTTAATCTTCTACCTTGCTAACTATTAGCTAAACACGGTTACAGTTACCTGCACTAACTAACCGTTAATCCTCAGATTGCCATTAGGGGAAAACATGGGTAAAAAATCTGGCCGAACAGCATCTGATGTTCATCAACGCACTTTGGAAGGGGACAATCGCACCAATATCTTTGCAGAAGCAGCTCACATAGTTTCTCAGCGAGAATTTTATGTGGCGCATACATCCATGTCTTTATAAATGTTCTGTGACGTGCAGAAATCCCGAGATGTTTTCTACTCTTCTACTGAGTGCTCAATGAGTTGACATTTATCAGTCGTGTTGCACATAATTTTGAAACGAATTCTAGAAATTGCTGTGCTATTTTGTTATGCTATGTTTTAATTGTTGTTGTGCTGTTTGTATTGTTGTGTTATGTTTTAGTGGCAACCTATCTTTCCGTACGGACATATATAAAAAAAATTATTCCTGTCGCCTAATAGTCCTGCTTCGGACATGGGCAGAGGGTGATTGACCAAATCACGCATTTTATTTCTTTAGGCAAAATGCTCCAAATTATGCACAAACAATAACGCAACATAATTTAACGTGCTCAGCCGCCGTCACCCCTCGCAAGATTTTAAAATTCTATCTCTCTTAATCCTAGAGCTTGTCTGGCAATCAAATCTGTAACGATTTTTTCTCGTAATATGCAACTAGCGACTCAGCTACAGTAGAACTCACTTTTTCAGCGTTTTCAGAATCTTGGAGCTCATCTCAGGAGGATCGGTTTGCATCCAGAGGTAGCCGGCGCCGGTGAGGGCAGAGCGGCCCAGTCTCATGAAGAACATCTTACCTTTGATGCCGAAATTCGATATGTGAATGCGCTAAAAGCTCACAATCACCGTGATTACTGTACGTCGCCCCCCCCTTCCCGAGCCGCACGCAATGCAAGCGCTGAAAAAAGAAGCATTTGCAAATTTTTCATCGATCCCAACCGCGCCGCCTCCAATTAAGCTAATCACTATACTGCTGACCTGCCGGAAAATTCGCTGACTACGCTGGATGCGCGCAGACAGAAAAAAGTGTCCCCTCTATCCGCTGTTAAAACAACCGGTCAGACCTGTCAATACGAAAGGCAATTTCGTAATGCATCTCACGCTCACCGCAGACTTTTGCTTTTGTTTTAGAGTTCCACTGCCATTTTGGAGACAGGACAACACATACATGGGCCGGGGGTATGGGGGAATACCCCTCCCCCTCGCCGGCCAATACCCCCCGCCCACCCCCCCCCCCCCGGAGGGAGAAAATTTTCGCTTATTTAAGGCAAAATAGGCGTTTTTGACCATTTTTTCGGGACACTCCCCCGAGGTCTCTATACCCCCTCCGGATTTTTCCGGCCCATGCAGACATGGGCAAAAGGGGGGGGCTGAGGGGGGTTGGCCCCCTCAGGCTCTGACCTACCCCCCCTCAGCCGGCCGCTACCCCCCTCAGGAATTTTTTGGAAGAATTTTGTATAGAAAATTATGATAAATTATGATAATTATGCCTGGATTAGGTGTAAATGAGCTCAGAATAGCTTATTTTAGCTTATTTTAACCAAAAATAAGCCAAAAAACCTTGATTTTAGCCAAAAATCGGACTTTTTGGCTTACCACCCCCTCAGCCCGGGACTATCCAACTTGCGCACAACCGATTTGCGCACACGGATCGCGGGCACACCAACTTGCGCACAACCGATTTGCGCACAACCAATTAGCGCACAACCGGTTTGCGCACGACCGATTAGCGCACAACCGAATTGCGCACAAAACAACCGATTTGCGCACAATTTTTTTACTTAAACACATTTACTTTTTTGCAGCACAATATAGTCATAGACACCAACAGTAATTTTACATAACAGTTACATTTATAACAGTTTAATAGTTTAGTATAACAGTAATAGAACGTTTATAACTGATTGCGCTTTGGCTGTGCGAAGTAGTGCCCTATTCCTCTTAGAAGCGCCATGCGCTCGATCAAACCCAATTGGTAACGCTCGGCTCTGTTTTCAACAACCCTTTGCACGCTTTAACACAACATCTCCACGTTTTGTTCTCCTTAAACTAGGTACAGTTATTTAAACTAAGGTCAAATATAACTAATAGGTTTACCTGGAGGACTGATTCTCGGAATAATCGGTACCGAAAGCCATTATAGGCAAGTGCCGGCTTGCCTTTGGTGGTGCTAAATACCTCAGCCATAAAACCCAATAAAACACTGCGCTGCAGTGGCTATCAGAGAGAAAGAGAGAACAAATGTTAAACTGGACTACATGCATGCCAGTTTGGCTGACCGAACCAAATTTACATATAACGCTTACACAAGCACGCCTGTACGATTAAGCCTGCAATACCATAGCCTTACAACGTATGTACACTACATTCAACACACAACAACACAACTATTACTTTGTGCGCAAATCGGTTGTTTTGTGCGCAATTCGGTTGTGCGCTAATCGGTTGTGCGCAAACCGGTTGTGCGCTAATCGGTTGTGCGCAAATCGGTTGTGCGCAAGTTGGAGTGCCCGAGATCCGTGTGCGCAAATCGGTTGTGCGCAAGTTGGTAGTTCCCCCTCAGCCCCCCCCTCAACCGCCCCTACCCCCCCCCTCAGCCCCCCCTCAGGAATTGAAAATTCTACCCCCCTCAGCCGAAATGCTAGCCCATGTATGGGACAACACACTCTATTTTCAGAGACTTTCAATGGGGTAGCCCAAAAAGAACCGCTCTCGCAGATGCCGGCTCCGCCGCAGCACACAACACTTTCTTTGTCAGACATCGTTGGTTTGGTTCATAAATTTTCAATAGAGAAATGCTTATTGAAAACTTGGAAAGTCATTCATGTACCTAATAATTTACTTCAAATCACGCATGTGTAATGGCATGGGCGAGGAGTGGTTGGATTCCGTCAAGAGGGGGCCGGGGTCGTCTAAAGCGGGTCTAAAATTTCGAAACGCACCAAAACGCCTGAAAATGCGTTTTTAGCACGTTTTTTCAGTAAGAAAGCTAAAAATCGCTATTTCAGTCGCTTAAATAATTTAAGGCAAAATAGGCGTTTTTTTGGCCTTTTTTCGGGGTGGGGACCCCCCCCCCCCCCCGAGGTCTCAACCCCCCCACCCCCCCTCCGGATTTTTCCGGCCCATGTATGGGGCATACATGTAATAACAGGGGATCTGTTCTGCCCCCATCCCACTTAGGCCAGACCCCCTTGGTTGGGATCCCCGAGACGATTTTTCGGACCCCCTTCGATTTTTCTGGCAAGTAATTTTTAGCAAATTATTGCGATTTTTTACAATTTCAGACGCTAAAATTGCCAAAAACCGCCTTAAAACAGCACTTTCTAGCTGTAATTCAGCCAAAATTTGCAATTTTTGCCCATTTTTAGCCGAAAAATGGGAATTTTTTCGATTTTTGAGAGTTTTTAGTGAACAACTCCCCTCCCAAAGTTTGGGCTCAGACCCCACGGCCGGCGCCAGACCCCCAACCCCTCCCACCTTCAGCTGATGACATGTATGAGTGGAAACGCCCAATTCGGTTTCCAAAGGTATTCTAATCGGATTTTAAGCTAAAAATTACTGATTTCTGAGCCAGTTTACTTAGTACCGGAGCCGCTATAGTACTTGTATTTTCGTGACTGGGGTCCCTAATTCTTAAACTGCCTCGAAAGGGGAGTGATGGGGGTTGACCGTACTAGAGATGCAACCGTAAAGAAAAATACCGGATACCGGATACCGGATAGTGCTTCAGATCTGAAAAATACCGGATTATCCGGTATTATCCGGTATTTTAACCGGATAATACGTAGAAAATACCGGATAGCGGATACCGGATAGTGTTTGTAAGCCAAAAAATACCGGATTATCCGGTATATACCGGATAATACCGGATTACGGTTGCATCTCTAGACCGTACTAGCTGGGCAAGTAACCCCCACAAACCAAACCCCCCTAGTAAATGTATGGTTCAAACCAACACCAAGCCAGGATTGCGAAAATTTCCCATCCCACTGTTGCCTCAACCCGGCAGCGTTAGAGTGAAAAGGCTAGGCTAAAAGTATGTTTACCAGGAATTCGACCACATCCCATTCGTTCTCCCAGTCTGCCAGTCCCTTCCGGCACAAGACCAGAGACGAATCGGTAAGACACAAACGATGACAGCCCAGAAGAGCCGGGTTCTTGGTAGTCAGGTCCTCCGCTCGCTCCGACTTCGAAGGCACCGTTCGCACCGTCACATCCCACACTCGGTCTGAACACACACCACCAGTCAGTCTAATCACTACATACAGTATAAGCAGACATGCACCTCCTCAGACTCTCACTTACCCCTTACCAGGCCGCCGCCCCACCCATCAAAATCGCCGCGACCCCCCAAACCGGCAGGCCCATCCAGAAATTTTCGAATTTTGACTACCCCAACCCATTTTTCCGGCCTATGTATGATGGTCCTGGTACTGTACAACACTAGCAGACCAGAACAAGCCAGCGCCACAGCCACATGCCAAGCACAATGATAGGCTGAGGCAGGCTCGAACCTTGTCACTTGCCGTGTGTACGGTAGGCTAGATATACATGTAAATCTAATGGGGCCCGGCCCGGCCCGGCCAGCCTAATCCGTCAGGAGAGAGTCCATCAAAGATTTTACAAAAAGCTTCGAAAGGCCCGGAAATGCACTTTTACCGCGTTTTGTTGAATAGAAAGGCTAAAGTCTCTGTTTTAAGTTGCCAAATGGCATTAAGAACGAAAAACAAGCAAAGCAAGTAAATGCAACAACAGGTCATTAGTCGGAGACAGGGTTCGTGCGGCTTTTGGATAGCAAAATTCCCTGACCTTTTCAATAACCAAAGTCAAAATTCCCTGACTAACCAGGGTGAGAAAACTGCAACCAATGTGAGAAAATTTTGAAAAATAGGCTTTGAAAAATGCACTTGTAAAATTTCCAGTTTAAGTAGTAGTAAATAAAGTTTGAAGATCAATCTTCAAAATAGTGTTGTGTAAAGTCTGACAGTACCAGACATGGGCAAAGGGGGGGCTGAGGGGCGTTGGCCCCCTCAGGCTCTGACCTACCCCCCTCAGCCGGCCGCTACCCCCTCAGGAATTTTTTGGTAGCTTATTTTAGCTTATTTTAATGAAAAATAAGCCAAAAACCTTGATTTTAGCAAAAAAACGGACTTTTTGGCTTACCACCCCCTCAACCCCCGCAGGCGCTCCTACCCCCCTCAGGAAATTGAAAATTCTACCCCCCCCTCCCTCAGCCGAAATTCTAGCCCATATCTGGACAGTACCATTTGGCGATGAAATGTTTCTGCTGCTATCAAATTTTTCCCTGACCAGACACGAAATTGCTTGACTTTTCCCTGATTTTTTATATTCCCTGACTTTTCTATGACTACCTGACTTTCTAGGTCCCGCAAGAACCCTGGGAGAGTTGAGGAGTCTGAGGCCAAATTTCTAGGTTAGGAGGCTTCTTGGGTACTAAAAAACGCTCTAAAAATCGTCGCAATTTTGCGCTTAATTTTAGCTCAAATACAGCTAAAAAGTGCTGCTTTTACAGGCGAGTCTGAAAGTCTTAAAAATTTGAATCGCAAAAATTTGCTCACTTGCCAGAATAATCGCCTCCGAGGGGTCTGACCTAAGTCGGGTGGGTGCAGACCCTGTTACACCTGTATAGGAAGTATATGGACAGTGGACATGGTATGTGGATGGAACGGCAGTAAGAAGAAAGAAGCACCGTAGAGGGGAGCGGGTAGGTAGTCAGCTTCGGCTACGGCTTGGCGACACAACAGCACTCTGCGTCGAAGGGACGCCAACCAGGCCTCTGTGTCGGCGTCAGTATCTGCCTTCAGTTGCACGCAGTCGTCGTCGGTGAAGACGCAGACCCAGTGACGGAGCTTCAGACCTTCCTGCAACCGACACTTTAGCCGTGTTTAGCTGTCAGCCTTTAAGTTTAAGATTTTTACTAATTTTCTGCACGTGCATTGCAAGTCTGAGCTTAAGCTTAGCTGCCAGTGGCTCTTACAGTGCAGATAAGAAATGTCCTTTCGCCTTTTTGTTCCTTCACTCAGATTTTCAGTAAAAATTAACGAGACAACTGACTGCACACTGCGCCGGTTTGAAGCCAAAATTCCGGCGTCTCCCCAGTTCCGACTTTTCTAGTTTTGAGTTATGTAATAACATTCACTGCCTTTCATAAAGGCAGGACTCTGGTAAAATATACAAGAATAGTTACGTAACAATGCTCAAAGCGTAGGCCAGTGGCGTATCCAGGGGAGGTGTAGGGTGTGTACCATACATGCAACAGGGGGGCTCTGGGGGGTCTGCCCCCACCCGACTTAGGCCAGACCCCCCCCCGGATGCCCCCCAAGACGATTTCACCGACCCCCCCTCCGATTTTTCTGGCAAGTAAATTTTCGAGCAAATTTTTGTAATTTTTTACAATTTCACACACAAAAATTGCCAAAATCGCCTGCAAAACAGCACTTTTTAGCTGTATTTCAGCCCAAATTAGCGATTTTTGGCAATTTTTAGCCAAAAAATTGCGATTTTTTTCGATTTTTGAGCGTTTTTTAGTGCCCACCCCCCTTCCCCAAAATTTTGGCTCAGACCCCCCCCCGGCGGGCGCCAGACCCCCCCAACCCCTCTCCCCCCATCGGCGGATGACCTGTTACATGTATGGTGTGTACCCCCCTTTGCGGTGGAGGTAGGAAGAAAAAGTCTGTCAAAAATACAGGGTGTGTCAAAAAAAAACAACGCTGTAGCAACCGCAAATCTCAACCGATTTGAATGAGTCCTGCTTTGAATGAAAGATGAATAAATTCTTGAAAGCCTGGTGAAGGCCCTATTAAGATACGATGCTTAGTTCCTGAGATATTTTCCTTCAAACTCAACACAGAGATTTTGGCAGTGAACAAGAGCGATTCCGTTGCACTTCACAACAAAACGGATTCCTACTGCTGAGGGGCAACAAGACTTTTACAAATGAAGTAACCAAGCATGTGTGGCACCAGAAAAACCTCGTTACGTTAGCCCTGTGCAGTAGGAATCGGTTTTATTATGAAGTGCAACAGAATAATAAAAATCGCTCTTGTTCATTGCCAAAATCTGTTTTGACCTTGAGTGCAAATATCTCAGGAACTAAGCATCGCATCTTAAGCTTCACCAATCTTTCAAGAATTAATTTATCTTTCATACAAAATAGGACTCACAGAAATCGGTTGAGATTTGCAGCTGCTACAGTAAAAAATCTGCTGGGATGTTTTAATCTCTGTTGTTCACTGCCAAAATCTCTGTTTTGATTTTTAAAGCAATTATCTCAGGAACTAAGCAACGCATCTTAATAAAAGCTACACCAATCGTTCCAGAATTTATTTATCTTTCATTTAAAGTAGGATTCATTCAAATCGGTTGAGATTTGCGGTTGCTACAGCAAAAAATCTGCTGGGTTGTTTTTTTATACGCACCCTGTATAAGAAACTAATGAATTATGTACTAAAACTGTCTATTTTGTGCTCAGAATGCCTTCTAAATGCGTTTTTGAAGGCCAAATTTTCAAAATTTTCTCGCCCTGGTCGGGCAGAAGCCCAACCAGGCCATTATAAACTACTAAAACTTGTAATTTCAGTTAATTTTAAGCTCGGAATGCTTTTTAAACGCGTTTTTGAAGGCTAATTTTGCTAAATTTTCTTACCCTGGTTGGGCAGCGGCCCAACCAGGCACTTTCAAAATTTTACACCCCCATCCCTTTCCAAAATCCTGGATACGCCACTGGCGTAGGCTAAGGTTCAGGCTAAAGCTTAGGGGTTAGGTTCAGGTTTAGGCTTAGAGGTTAGATTCTGGCTTTTGGGCGAACTCATCGGATCCCATAAGGGTACCAACTTGCTCCTAAAATATTTGATGATTTAACAACTGATTCTAGAAGGTGCAGATTTCTTAACATAGAATTTTCGATCATTTTTTTAAATTGCCCAATTTTAGATTTTTATGCCGTTAGTAGTGTTCCGACGATATCAAAATTCGCCGATATTCGATATCGATATCGATATTTTCAGCTCAATATCGATCGAAATCGATATCGATATTTATAGTTTGCAAGAGCAAACTGTTCTCGCCGCTTATCAGTCAAGCACTGAGGCAATCAGCGATCTGATATCAATTAACTAGAGAATCACAGAAAAGTAGTGGCCTTCTTAACCGCTCCAATGAAAAAGTTTATCCCTCAGGCCCATGCCCCACTCTCATTAGGCATAATGAGCTCAGACAGAATAGCGTATTTTAGCTTATTTTAATGACAAAAGCCAAAAACCTTGACGTCAGTAAAAATTCTGACTTTTTGCTTACCATCCTTTCAACCACCCATCAGCCTGCGGTACCCTTTCAGGGTTTGAAAATTTACCACCCCTTAGCCGAAATGCTAGCCCATTTCTGCTTCTGCCCTCCTGCTTCAAGAGAGCAGCTCTTCAGTATTGCTGCAGACATTTATGAACCTAAGCGTTGGTGTCTGAAAGCTGAGATTGCCGAGAAATTGATGTTTCTGTGAACTGTCATGGCACTGTTAGGTTTTGACTATACATCGATTTCTGAGTTGTCTGAAAAACTGTTTTTTTTTACTGTATCAGAGGAATAAACTTGTAGGTCAGTTTTCTATTTTTCCTACTTTTCCGCACAAAAAATATCGAAAATATCGATGCAAAATATCGCGATATCGATATTGGAAAAAGGGTCGATATATCGACTTTTCGATATCGATATCGATACATCGTCGGAACCCTAGCCGTTAGAGCTAAATATAGATAGCTGATCTTTTCTTTTGACCTAGCTACCTATGGTTATGACACAGGTTTCGTTAGAACTGTCTCTAAACGTAATTTGACTGCTTAAACCAGCAGTTTTCAGTCCTATTTAAGTATCAACATACATGTAACAGGGGGGTCTGGGGGGTCTGCCCCCCACCCGACTTAGGCCAGACCCCCCCCCACCCCCGAGACGATTTCACCGACCCCCCCTCCGATTTTTCTGGCAAGTAAATATTCGAGCAAATTTTTGCAATTTTTTACAATTTCACACACAAAAATTGCGAAAATCGCCTGCAAAACAGCACTTTATAGCTGTATTTCAGCCCAAATTAGCGATTTTTGGCGATTTTTAGCCCAAAAATTGCGATTTTTTTCGATTTTTGAGCGTTTTTTTGTGCCCACCCCCCTCCCCCAAAATTTCAGCTCAGACCCCCCCGGCCGGCGCCAGACCCCCAACCCCCCTTTCCCCCATCGGCGGATGACCTGTTACATGTATGAGTATTAAATAACAAAGCTAATTAATAACGCATTCCTAGGCGTTTAGGAGATTTATTTTTGAAATTTTCGACCACCCTCTCCTGAGTGAAAGCCCTGTGACTCCAGCTTGCAGGCAAACCACCACGCCCCTTGCGTCGCAAGCAAATGTTTCTGTTATACACGTGCATGTGTGTCGTTGAGCCAATGTGGCAGTCTAAAATGCGCTCAGTCGAAGGAAAGAGAATGGAAAGCACGGACGCACCCTGTGTAAATCATTGCACAGCGCCCTGCCCTGGGTGGGTATTGACCCAGCTGGTGAACACCGGCCGGCCGGCCAGCGTAATTGCTCGGCGCGCGCTGCACGCTCTTTATTGTTCGGCGGCAACTTTAAACTGGCTGCTGGTAGGCGGACCGGCCCAAGCAGGGCGCTGGTCAGCTGGCTGGCCGGCCGCAACCGGTTAGCTGGTTGTAAATCATCTTTGACAAGAAATGAACACCTCGTCCATGCTTGCGCTCTTGTCTTATCTCTGTGCTGTCAGCCGAGCTGTTGTTTTATTTGCACTCTCTCTCTCTCTCTCTCGCTCCTTCTAAATGTTTGCAACTGCCACAAAACCGGTACTTTGAGGTCGAGAAGCGGAACCACGAGGATGACAGCGCATTGGTCGCATATCTTCAGCAGTTTCACATCCTTCCAATCAAAAGGTAACTATTTTTACTAACTTTAGCAGCAGCAGCAGCAGTATAAAGCAGCACCAAATATGTTTGAAAATTTCTTACGGAGCGTTGCAAATGCATACCCATTGTAAATTTCGTTGAATATGTTATGATATGTACAGTATGTTGTTGTTGTTGTTTAAATTGCTTGTTTGTATTCGTTGTGCATTTGTGATCGAGTAAAAGAGTGTCAGTAGCCTTCCCTAGCCCACCTGCCAAAAGTCAGTTTAAAGTTGCCGCCGAACAATAATGAGCGTGCAGCGCGCGCCGAGCAATTACGCTGGCCGGCCGGCCGGTGTTCACCAGCTGGGTCAATACCCCCTGGGTGTTTCGTACATTTAATTAAGTGTGCCGAGCGTGAGAAAAATAGAGCTTCTAATAAGTCTGCTTGCTCATTAAATTCAACTCGGTCAAAAGCTCTTAGAGCTGCCGCTAAGTTTAGACCAGCCAGCAAGCAGTGTGCCATCGATTTTTGCAGAACAGCCCGGCCGCCGAAAATGCCTCCAATTGCTCAAAAATTAGTACGTTTCAAGTGAAAATCGAGGCTGAACGGGACCTCGAACGCACAGTGGGGATTCTGCTGCTTTAAGACCTTTAGGCACGCAATTGTTGGGCCAATTTCTTCCTAGCTTAGTTTATAATAAGCAAAAAAGATATTTTAGCGATTTTTCAGTTTTAGCCCCCTCTATTGGATAAGACGTCGCACGCGATGCATGAAACAGGGTGCTACCACACCCGACTTAGGCCCGACCCTGGATCGCGACCCCGACCCCGTCCGATTTTTCTGGAGTATTTTTTCAGCAAATTCTTACAATTTTTTTAGAAATTCAGACACTGTAACTGCCAAAATCGCTTGAAAACAAACAGCACATTTTAGCTGTATTTGAGACCACAATTGCGATTTTTGAGCGTTTTTGGTAGCGAATTATGGACCGCTACCAACTCCCTCTGCAATCGGCGGATAACCAGTTAGATGTAGGGTTGGGAAGGGGACGAGCCAGGCCGGAGGAATTGAGGGTTCAAATTTGCGAGCAGGTTGCGTACTAAAAATCACTCGAAGTCGCAAATGTGGGTTCAATTACAGCTAGAAATGCTGCTTTTGCAGTTAATTTCTGCGATTTTCCTTTAAAATTGTAATTTTTTTTAATTGACTGTGCGCAATTGCAAAATGGGGACGGCAAAACTTTTCTTAAATTTAGTGTTGTTAGTAACTAACCAGCTAAGACTATCCGGCACGGGGCCTGAACAATCAACACGCCCCGTGCTCCAGATGCAGCAATCAGCATGCAACATAACAAACTGGCTGCACCAGCACATACGCCCCAGGGGACGGCTGTGTAAATGAGCCAAGAGGCACGCCGAATTCCTCATTATCACCGATAGACGGACGGCCTCAGACAACACCAGGTCAGAGGAGTGAGTCAGCGCTTTAGAAGTTCAGCTGGCACACGCGCCACATGCCAGCCTACGTACGTGCCATGGACTCCTCTTCGCGACAAACACGGGTCGCGCCGAGGGGGTGAACGTGTGCAGTGGCCTCGCTACACACGCACACAGCAGTCGGTGGCCTAACCACTCGACCAACTGTGTTGGCGGGGACGGCAAAACTTAGCTACCAGTTGTACGACTTGCACAAACCGAAAAAACACCTCCTTACCTTTCTATTAACATTAAAGTAGCTAAGTGAACGGTGTAGAGGGGAGGTTTGCACTGCTTCTTGTGAGCCTTCTCGCTCTCGTGCAGTTCCAGCTTAGTGTCTGAGAGCACGCAAAAAAGCTTCTTTGACTTTTTCTAAAACGCATTTCATTAACTAACTACTATGCAATGCAGACAGGCTCACATTTTTAAAGCTGCATTGTAAGAGGCCCAATCGGTCGGAGCTCTCCTCAGCCTCACCGTCGGTCATTTCCAGCCTAAAGTCAACTTCCTCTATAACTTCCATAGGCACGAACTTATGGGCGACCGTCATAGTCAGACGTTGGTTAGTGCAGTCACGACTGCCAAGCGTGCATGTTAATTACTCAAAGCTGCAGGTCTCACATGCTACATGTGATATTCATAAAGCGCCAATAACCTCCTCGTTAAACTAATAAACTTTATCCACCTGTTTACTGGTATCCGGTTATGCAGTATTCATACCGGAATACATTTGAGGCTACCTACAACACTACACCCTCTAACTAAAAAGCCCAACCGAACCCCCGCCCTCGAGACAGTTCAGTGGCCTCAAGCCAAAAATACAAGCTCCAGTAATGATAAACTGGCTCGCAAATCAGTAATTATCAGTTTAAAATCAGCTTAAAAGGCCTATGGTGGACATGGGCAAAGGGCAGATGAGGGGTTGACCCTACTCAGGCTCAAACCTACCCCTTCAGGCCGCCGCTACCCCCTCAGGAATTTCTTCGAAGAATTTTGTATAAAATGATACAAGTATGCCGAGATTAGGTGCACATATCGGTAAATGTATAGTTTCCGGGCGTAAAATCAGGAACCGGCCCCAGATTAAAATTAATACTTTTAATGATCATAACTTATTATAAATTAACAAGTTTTATTGATAAATATCGATTATCGATTATTTTTAGGCAAAATTCCAAAATCGTCCAAAATGGTCATGTTACATATCGTTTGAAAGCCCTTCGCCTGACGAGTCTAATGATCACTAAATCAGCATAGGGCACGCACCGGGAGGCCTGTTTTGCCAAATATAAACGTACCCCTAGAGACGCATCAGTATAGGCACGCTCCGGAGGGCCTGGTTTAATAACATAAAAGTACCCCTAGGGGACGCATCAGTATAAGGCACGCTCCGGAGGGCCTGTTTTAAAAACATAAAAAGTACCCCTAGGGGACGCATCAGTATAGTGATAAGTACCCCTAGGGGACGCATCAATATAGTGATGCATACCCCTAGGGGTATTTTTATATTTGGAAAACAGGCCCTCTAGAGCGTGCCTATAGTGATGCATACCCCTAGGGGTACTTTTATTTTTGACAAAACAGGCCCCCGGGGGCGTGCCCTATGCTGATGTAGTGATCATTAGACTCGCCAGATGAAGGGCTTTCAAATGATATATAAATATAACATGACCATTTTAGACGATTTTGAAATTTTGGAATTTTGGCAAAAAAATAATCGATAATCGATATTTATCGATGAAACTTGTTAATTTATAATTAGTTATGATCATTAAAAGTATTTATTTCAATCTGGGGTCGGTTCCTGATTATATACGCCTGGAAACTATACATTTACCCAAATGGCTTCTACTCTAACGAAAAATAGGCCCAAAAACTTGATTTATAAACCCTTTGTTCTCGGGATCTGGGGGTTTTGCTTTGCCAACCCCCAACATGGGCTTTACTCCCCAAACCACTCCACCCACCCAACTCAAGCAGACTTTTGTTCTTGACCCCATCCCAAAATCGCCGCGATCCCCGCAAACCGGTAGGTCACCCCCAAATTTTCCGATTCCTTACAACACCCAATTAAGCCCGGTTCACACTACGAAATAAGAAGTAAGAAATAAGAAATAAGGCGTCTGCAATAAGAAATAAGAAATAAGTGGAGCGTTCACACTACGAAATAAGAAATCAGCACAGTAAAAATCAGCTGCAGTGTATAGTAAGCGTCAGAAATCTTTTCGTCTTAGCAATTTTTGGAAACTAAAGCGATTTATGGTCATAGTAGACCGGCGGAACACCAAGAACACTTAAATGATAGTACGCATTTATCGCATTTTTTGTAGGTTCTTTGAACATAAGCAGTCAACTGCAAGTCGCACAGTCAAGAACGGGTATATCCAATCCAAAAAGCAGTGAACAGGCCATAAATGCCTTGAAACTTGTCAATAATCTACTTAAGATCATAATTTCTATGTAAAACAGCAGGCAACTGCTGAAAAAACCTTGGTTTGTACGTGTATAGGCAGTGCTTATAGGTTTCTGACCGCTTTTCGTCTTTAGACAGTCGTTTCAGACTTTATTATGACATGCTATACGCTTAAGTGAAAGAAAACTCTTATTTCAGATGAAAAAAGTTGAGCACGGCGCAACTCTTATTTCGTGGCTATTTCTTATTTCTTACTTCGTAGGTGTGAACCGGTACGAAATAAGAAATAAGGCCGCTATTTCTTATTTCTTATTTCGTAGTGTGAACCGGGCTTTAGAGATGGGTGCGTAGTTGGTGGCAATTCGGTTTCTTCTAGCCGTCTAACCGTTCTAACCGTTCTAGCCGTTCGCACCGGCAGGTAACGCTGTGGGCGCTGAATTTTGTGCGATTGGCAGAAAGCTTTCGGCCTGTGATACTTCTTTAATATGCTTTGTGCTTTCACTCACACCTCCTCTCCTCTCTTGGCCAACTCCGAATCGCCATGCCGAAATACTATCCCAAGAATCGGCCGATTCAGTTTGGAAATCAATTAAACTGACGATTTCCCTTCTGATTGTAACGATTTCAACTCTTCAAGCTGTGGTGCTTCTCAATGTGCTTTGTGCTTTTACTCACATCTCTCTTGGCCAACTCCGAATCGCCATGCCGAAATACTATCCCAAGAATCGGCCGATTCAGTTTGGAAATCAATTAAACTGACGATTTCCCTTCTGATTGTAACGATTTCAACTCTTCAAGCTGTGGTGCTTCTCAATGTGCTTTGTGCTTTTACTCACATCTCTTTTGGCCAACTCCGAATCGCCATGCCGAAATACTATCCCAAGAATCGGCCGATTCAGTTTGGAAATCAATTAAACTGACGATTTCCCTTCTGATTGAAACGATTTCAACTCTTCAAGCTGTGGTGCTTCTCAATGTGCTTTGTGCTTTTACTCACATCTCTCTTGGCCAACTCCGAATCGCCATGCCGAAATACTATCCCAAGAATCGGCTGATTCAGTTTGGAAATCAATTAGACTGACGATTTCTCTTCTGATTGCAACGATTTCAACTCTTTCAGCTGTGGTGCTTCTTCAATATACCTGAACATCCTGTCCAGTCACATGTTCTGGTCAGCTCCGATTCGCTAAACCGAGTACCATCTGGGAGAGAATCGGCCGATTCGGCTTTGCTTGTTTAGTTTTGGTTTTTAGTTCCACTGTCCTTTCGAACAGCTCAGGAGAGCCTGCGGTCTTTTCAGAGCCTTTAAATTGGGCAACCCTGCCCTTGCTGCTACATGTACATATTCGGTGCAACGGCAGCTCCAGTTCGGTTCCTATTTACCTACTAGCCGTCACTGGCTTTCAGCGGCCTGGGTTGGGCTTTGCGTCGGCTACTTCCAGTCGCTTCGACCGGTTTCGAAATTTTAGCTCAGACCCCTCTCCCCCCGACCGGAGCCGGACCCCCCAATCCCCTCCCCCTTCAGCGGATGACCTGTTACATGTATGGTCTGGACTAAGTCGGGTGGTATCACACCCCCTGACCCCCTGTTACATGTATGAAAAATACAGAGAGCAAAACATTTCAGACTAAAAAATGGGGGGAAGAAATTTAGGGGGGCAAATTTGGGCAGGGGCAAATAAAGCATCCTGAATAATACAGGGCGCAAGAAATTCAGGGACAGAAACCATTTTTAGGGTACAAATTTTGGGGGTAAAGATTTAGAGGTGCAGATGTTAGGGGGTACATATTTTAGGGGGTAAACTAAGCACCCTGAAATATAAAGGGGACAGAAAGTGTAACGAGGAAATGTGGGCAATCTGAAGGAAAATCGTCAGTTTTAAATTTCGACAACCGAATCGGCCGATTCTCAGGATGATACTTCGGCTTAGCGAATCGGAGTTGGCCAGAACATATATGACTGGCTGCTCAGGGCGTATCGAAGAAGTATGCAGCTACAAGAGCAGAAATCATTACAATCAGAAGGGAAATCGTCAGTTTAATTGATAAAGTGAATTGGCCGATTCTCCGGATAGTATTTCGGCATGGCGATTCGGAGTTGGACAAGAGAGGTGTGAGTAAAAGCACAAAGCACATTGAAGACGTATCACAGCTTGAAGAGTTGAAATCGTTGCAATCTGAGGGAAAATCCACAGTTTAATTGATTTCCACAACTGAATCGGCCGATTCTCTGGATAATATTTCAGTATGGCGATTCGGAGTTGACCAGAAGAGATGTGAGTGAAAGTGCAAAGCACATTGGAGAAGTATGACTGCTTGAAGAGTTTAAATCGTTGCAATCTGAGGGAAAATCCACAGTTTAATGCATTTCCGCAACTGAATTGGCCGATTCTCCGGATAGTATTTCGGCTTGGCGATTCGGAGTTGGCCAAGAGAGATGTGAATAAAAGCACAAAGCACGTTGAATAAGTATCACAGCTTGAAGAGTTGAAATCGTTACAATCAGAAGGGAAATCGTCAGTTCAATTGATTTCCGAAATGAATTGGCCGATTCTCGGGATAGTATTTCGGCATGGCGATTTGGAGTTGGCCAAGAGAGGTGTGAGTGAAAGCACAAAGCATATTGAAGAAGTATCACAGCCTGAAAACGTTCTGCGAATTGCACAAAATTCAGCGCCCACAGCGTCACCTGCCGGTGCGAACGGCTAGAACGGTTAGACGGCTAGAAGACACCGAATTGCCGTAGTTGGTATATCCCACTAGACATGCAACCGTAAACCGGTATTATCCGGTATATACCGGATAATACCGGTTTACGGTTGCATGTCTAGTGGGATATACCAACTACGGCAATTCGGGTACCGGATTATCCGGTATTTTTTTGGGTCTATTCACTATCCGGTATCCGGTATTCATAATACCGGATAATACCGGATATTTTAGATGGTAGGTGTACAGCTCTGCAACTGTTCCATCCATGTAGTATTGTGTGTTTTTAACTGAAATCACTTAAGCTCCGTTTGTAAACAGCCAGTTTCTCGTTTACTCTGCATAATGACCAGGGATAGTTTACTACCGGTACAACATAACAGCTACACCAGTGTAGGGATGGGACCGGTATAAAAATACCGTATACCGTATACCGTATAGTGTTTTCGATACCGTATAATACCGTATACCGTATAGTATGCTGCAAACGCTTTAAAACACCCAGTTACGCTAGTATATCGTCAAGTTCTGGTCAAAAACATAAATTATTTTTTGTGGTCGGCCTTTCCTGCTAAAAACACGGCTATTTTTTATTGTTATCTGTTTTGTAAGTAGTACTGTCTGTTTATTTAAAGTTTTGAAGCTGAGCCGACAATATATTAAATTTATTTTGAATTATGCCTATTGTAAGTATCAACTGTATTTTGGTTGGACAGATTTGCTTCACTTCAAATTAGTGAAATGCTAACCAAAGATATGTTGATTTTATTCAAAAGCAAAATTGCAGGTTTCTCAACATTTGACAAGTACTTGTAATATCACATTTTCCATTTCTAGGAAGCCAAAAAAACTGCCATAAAGGTAGATTTTTGTGTTTTTCTAACCGATAACATTGTTTACAAAACCAAAAAACAGAACTGGCACCTTTAAAAGCGCGAAAATGACATGAATTTACTGCAAAAATCTGGCTGATTCCGTTTTAACAACTATACGGTATTATACGATATTATACGGTATAAAAAATACCGTATACCGTATAATACCGTATAGCCAAAAATACCGTATAATACCGTATGATACCGTATAATACCGTATACCGGTCCCATCCCTACACCAGTGCTACTTGTACTAAATAACTCCACCATACTATCTCTTAAACACGCGGAAAGTTCAAAATTTCAGATTTGTTTTGATTGACAGCAACTTCTCAGCCTTATCTAGCCTATAGCCAACCGGCTTCTTCTCTCATCATAGATGTTCTGTTGCACTATAGGGTCAGGCACCTCATCATTAATGTACTGTCTGTACTGATCTTTGTCACGTCTCAGATAATTAATCATCGAACCAGTGCACTGATCCTTTCCTCTTGAGATAACGCGTTCGTCAACATTAAAAATAGAGTGTCCGTCCATCCTCCGTTTCAGCGAAAAAACGCCAAATTTTACCTCTTTTCTCTTTCGGCATAACGATTTACTGTTTACATAATCAACTAAACCAGTTTTAGCAATAAAAAATGAAGAAATTCGACCTTTTCTTGAAGAAAAAAGAAATTTCTATCTAACTTTGATTCCTATTTGCTACACACCTGACGATTCTAAATTATCCGGTATTACCCGGTATCCGGTCTTCTGAAAAATTATCCGGTATACGGTATCCGGTATTTTATTTTACGGTTGCATCTCTATATCCGGCAGTAGGAAGAAAACCCCCCAGTCGGGGGCGGGGCTAGAGGGATTACTGTAGTCGATTTCAATTTTTGGCTGGTGTGAACGTTAAGTTGGTTTTGTGCCAAAATCGCATTATTTTTAGTGCGATGAAGCTGGTAGAATGCCGGAAAGTGCTCAGTCGTCCGAATTAGTGGAAGTTAGTCACCCAAATATTAGTTGTTGATCAGAAAATCTGGTTGTTTTGCGTCGTCGAAGCGTGTGAGCGATTATGGCGGAGTAGTAACAAGAATTTTCGAACGGATGGCCTACCTAGCTGTAGCGAACGACCGGAACCGGATTTTTGGGTCCGATCGGAATCGGAATCGGAACTCAAGTGCAGTTCCGAATCGGAATTTTTCGGAATCGGAACTTTTTTGAAAATCAGCTTAAAATTTTGGAATAACCTGTTTTTGGCAAAGAAACAGTGTTTACGCAACCATCCCTTACAATTCCATGCAAACATTCAGTACAAATCACCATGTCAAACGATAACATGCATTAAAATCGCCAACCATGATCAATAGGTAAAATTCAAAGCGCATAAATTATACTTTAAAAACAACAATTTTTCAACGTTTTCAGTAGAGTGGGAACTGGTATTGGGCGTATTGGGGTGTTTTCCAGGTATTGGTATTGGGTATTGGGTTTTTTGTGCCCCAATGACTAAAACTGTTAATTTCTGCTTATTTTACCCTCCAGAACGGCTTCTAAATGCTTTCTTAAAGACTAATTTTTCAAAATATCTCGCCATGATTGGGCAATGGCCCAACCAAGCCTCCACGAAATTTTAATCCCTGTAAAAGAAATCCTGTGTACACCAGAATGTACCTTTTCACTGAAATACCTGTACCTGATACCTGATTCGGTATTTTTCAAATACCTGTACGTACCTAATACCTGATATTAGGTACTTTTCCAATACCTGTCCACAATAGTATTGTTATTGGGTATTGGGGTATTGGGTTTTTCAGGTATTGTTCGCACTCTAGTTTTCAGGCTTCAAGTGACTTCTGTCGCCGTCCAAAATGTGTTTTGCCACTTTAAACGTCCGTTCACTGGCTTTGATCAAAATCTTTGAGGCGTTTGAAGACTGGCGAGTGCTTCAGACTCAGGTGCTTCCACAATGGAGTGGTGCTAACTTATATTTTTTACTTAGTGGGATTACAGTAGGTTATGGGTTACTAAACTATGCAGATTGTCGATTGCACAGCAAAGAATACACGCAATAGTACGCATAGAAATGGTGTTTGATTTCCTAAAAATTTAGCAAAAGTTCCGAAAAATTCCGATACCTCTGAGTTCGGAATCGGAATCGGAATCGGAACTGCTAGTTCCGATCGGAATCGGAATCGGAATTCCGGTCGTTCCCTACCTAGCTGATAGAACGGCTCCAGCAAGACGTTTTAACTGAAGTAAACTCACTCGCACCTGCCTTGGATGAGGAAGGCGGACAAAATCGTGTTTGGCGTAACAATTTTCAGGTTAGTTAATTTTTTTAATGTTTTAAATGACTTATACTATAGGCTTCAGTCTCTCGCTCGTCAGTTCGTAAGGAAGAGATGACATCGTTAATAGGAAGATCCTTATGTTAGGACTAGTGTGTGTGTTTGTTTATTAAGTAGCGACCGACCGTTAGTACCACGAATAGCGCTTATTTTGCCAACAGTAGACCTCAGTCCGCGGTATTTGCGCATATATATCCTGTAAGAATCGGCATCATGGTGGAGATTTTTTTATAACGTTCTTCCTGAGCCTAAAACTAAAAAGTCGGGTAGTCGGCCGGTAGGGTGAATTGGCCTCCTCTGTTTACCGCAACGCCCAACAGGTTCATGCAGAATATTTACGTGCTGATGTCCTCGGCCGGAGAACGAAGTGCTAAGTTTATTCAAAGAAGCCAGCCTGGATGGAGAACACAAACGACGACAATTCTTTGACTATACCGTCTATACATGTACCAGGTCATCCGCCGAAGGGGGTGGGGAGTCTGGCGCCGGCCGGGGGGTCTGAGCCCAAATTTTTGGAGAGGGGTTGGGCACTAAAAAACGCTCAAAAATCTAAAAAATCGCAATTTTTGGCTAAAAAATCGCTAATTTGGGCTGAAATACAGCTAAAAAGTGCTGTTTTGCAGGCGATTTTGGCAATTCTTGTGTCTGAAATTGTAAAAAATCGCAAAAATGTGCTCAAAAAATTACTTGCCAGAAAAATCGGAGGGGGGTCGGAAAAATCGTCTCAAGGGGCCCCATCCGGGGGGTCTGGCCTAAGTCGGGTGGGGGCAGACCCCTGTCACATGTATGATACCGGGGTGGGACGGCGGACCAAAAAAGTAGTTCGTTTTGTTGCCGTAATGGGTTATTGGCTGTAGGATGTGCGTGCGACGATCGGTCCATACCGGGTGCACTGAGTGATGGTTGTCTTAGGTGTATATTGTTTTTCTCGCTTTAACTTAGTGTACGCAGATGCAGTTTCTTTAGGCACCTCTGCAACGGCAGCGTCCTAAAGCGCGAAAGCAGTAGCAGAATGTCGACTGAACCGGACATAGCGGCTGCTTTAAAAGCTCGGCGATTGTGACAGAGAACTTGCCTTGCGACGGCTAATTCAGAGTTGACGTCATTGCCGGCCCTAACTGCCATCTCCACAGACAATTGCTAAGTTGTTTCCACGTCTACGATGACGGAGAACAGATGCTGGCAGACAGCGATGAGTGAAAATGTAAGGTACGTACAACATTTTGATTTAACCGTCTTCTTAACCCGTTACACTCTTAAACAATTTTGTGTTCATCTGAGTGAATAAAATTAGGACTTGTTGTTCATCATTCCATTGTTAGGATCAGGATCAAGTTAGGTTAAAAGTTGCTCAGAATAAAAAAAATGCAAGTTACTAGAGGTGTTCACGAGCCTAAAAAATCTCGGCTCGGCTCAATTTCGGTCAGCTCACTCGTTCAGCCCGTTTATGCGTACCTGCAAGCTCGCTCGGTACTGGTACCATTTAATATCGATCCCTGGCTGCAATTATTAAAGACTACCCATGATTAGCAATCGACCGGAATTCCGGTTCCGGTGCTGAAGTGTGCCGGCTCTGGAACTTTTTGACTTTCCGCTCTTTTTGAAAGCAAACCTCCTAAATTCCATGCAATAACGCTAAACATTTAATAATCACCTAAAAACTTTGTTTTAGACAACAATTTTGATTGCAATCACTATTTTTTTCTTAGAAGTGCACATAAAAGTGTCGATAATTTACTACAGCCCAAATGGTGCTTAACAATTACAGTAGTTTCAGATGGGAAATTTCAGATGTTTCGATATAGCCGAAAATTAAAAAAACATAGGTCTTAAATATTGCAAGAGATTCGCACTATATAACCCATACTGGTCTAACCCTTTTGTCATTGTTGTTTTGTCAGTAAACCGTGCTCTCTCTTCAATATATAGCAGCCCACAAAAAAACGCAAAATCATCAAGGGTGTGTGGGGGTCCAGTATGAGGAATGTAGAATTCTCTGGGAAATCAGTAAACTAAAGCTAAATCAATGTTTTTGGTGCTTAAACAGTATGTAAACACTACTTGGACATGTAAAACAGTAATGTTTCATGGCAGTTCTACCAGTTATAACTGTAGCAAAGCACTCTGTAACTGTTTTCTGCAGTTTTCAGCTAGAATTTCGAATTTTTAGCCTTTGTTGAAAAGTTCCGGTTCCGCCCGGAACTGGGGTAATTCCGGTCCGGTTCCAGTCGGAATTTTGGTTCCGGTCGATCGCTACCCATGAGTTGACTGAAAACGTGATCAATTATATTCTCGGTTTAGTCTCCGGATTGGTTGGTTGCCGAACTGAACTGAAGATGAAGCGCTTCCAGCCTGTCAAGTTAAACTGAAAAAGCCTTCGTTCAGACGATACTCTCACGGTTCTCTCGTGGAAGTCTCTGCGAAACTGCACTTGAGATTATGATTACGCATTTGTTACCAGTGGTTAGAAGATTTCTCTCTCTGCGTGCACCATAGTTTTTCTTTGGTAAAATAAGTACGTACGTAAGGCCGTACGTACAACACCAGAAGTAAATCATTGTCGAAGTTTTTGTTCTGACAGCGTGTCGTTTGTCTGTCGATGAGTGATGCCAAGGTGTCGTGCCAGTGCTGGGAACTGCCTGTTTAGTAAGATTGAACTAGCACTGGATGGATGGATTGTACTGGCATGGCCGTAGTGTTAGGCCTCACCACACGGCGAGTTGATCACGCGCACTCATCCTGCCATTCCTTCGATATAGTAGTAGCTTAGCTAGAGACCTGCACGGGCCGGTCCTGGTCGCCCTACAGAGGATTTCAGCCGGGCCGCAAAAAATTGTGTTTGCGGACAGGCCGGGCCGTCAAAAAGGCGGCCCGTGCAGGTCTCTAGTAGTAGCCGGCACACATGCTCGGTGTCAGTCTGGACGGGTCTCAATGGTAGCTGTCCCCGTTTCCGTTTGTGCGAAGACGTGTGGTTGCTATTGTACGTAGTTTTAAGTGCAAGGGCAGATTCCGTTCCTATTCTTTGGGTAAAGGCGAAGACGAATTCGGGTCCTACATACTGTCTTTTGTAACAGAGCCTACTTTCTCAGAAAATTGATTCAACTGTACGTAGAAAGGTAAAAAGTTACGCAGCTCGATGCAGGCTTTGAAGATCACGCAAATGCTAGCTCATGGTAGGTAATCTCCCCCAATTTGACGACTTTTCCTTTTTATTGATCGGACATAGATGAAATCGTCGAATTTTCAGAGTCTGGTTAGGGAGGCCTATACATTAAACATTGTTTTTTCGAGAGGAACAATCCACCGCAAACCTGCTTTGTCATCCATAGTTACTAAAAGAAAAAAACCAGTTATATTTTCTTTTTCGGTATCTTATGAATGCCGTGGCTTTCACGATTCTCTGCCACCGACAACATAGCGTTTTATGCCATTCCTAACATTTTGCGCCTACGTTTTTCCACATGAATATAAATTCAGCTAAATTCTATAAGTAATTATTCGTTGGCAATGATTCAAATACAACTGCTAAACACTTCAAATTTATAGCGGTAGTTGCGCAAAAGTATGTTCTGTTTTCGTTGCAATTGCAGGTGCTGATAAATGCGTTTGCTATTTTTTAACTTCCCGCGCCACTTTATTACACACCGCGCGGCGCTACAGTAACCCTAACGGCGGCCATCTTGTTGGGGGGTTTTTTTCCTATAATCCTATATCCCACCCAAAGTGGTCCAAATAGACCATGGCAAAGGCGTACGGTACCGAGATGGCCCAAACGCGATATAGCCTGTACTTCGTCTATCTGCGATTCTACAGTTAAAAAACAACATTGTAAGACAACCAGACTCGAAAAGATGATCTGCAAAGTGTCTTGAAGACTGAAACTTTGGTTCTGCTTTAAGTCTAGAAGTTAATGGTTGCACTTCCACAACAGACTAAACATGGTTACTAATAGTGATCCGCTAACCAGGCAAGATACGGAAATGAGTGGGGATTTAAAGTATTTTGAAATAGCTATCGATCGGTGCGCACTGCGCATGCGAAAGCTGTCGGTTCCGATATCGACAAACAGCATACGTTTGAATTTCTGTCCTTAGAGGTCCAAGAATTGGCCAAAAATGGCTGGTGAGCCACTTCATGTAGCTGCGGTTCTAGGGTGGTGTTTTTCTTCAAATATGCCCGATCGTGAACTCCCTTGCCCTCAGCCCATAGTTAAGTAAGTTGACTTTCTCGCGAACTAAATAGGGCAATAGGTTTTGCTGGTTCGTAGTCATCTCCCATTATACCGCATGGAGATTCGGTATGAGCCCTCGGGACAAAACATACATGGACCGCGGGGCGGGGGGGTTAGGGAGGGGCTTGGCACCTCCACTCGCCGGTCAATACCTCCCTTTGGCCGGCCATACCCCCCGAACCCCCTCCCTAGGCCCTCAGCCCCTAGACCTACCCCCCTCAGCCATCCGCTACCTCCCCGCTCAGGAATTTTATGGAAAAATTTTGTATAGAAAAAAATTGTGATAAAAATATGTTTGGATTAGGTGTAAATGAGCTCAGAATAGCTTATTTTAATGAAAAAATAAGGCAAAAACCCTTGATTTTAGCCAAAAATCGGACTTTTTGGCATACCACCCTCTCAGCCTCCCTCAGGCGCTCCTCCTACCCCCCATCAGGAATTGAAAATTCTACCCCCTCCGCCGAAATGCTAGCCCATGTCTGCGTGAAACTGATAATAATATTATAATAACTCGGGCGAACCGTTCAACGCGCACGGCCTTTTCAACGATGGTTTATAGCCAAATTTTTATTTAAACTATTTTTTCTGGTATGAAAAACTTTAAAAACTATTTTTTCCGACCTGATTTCTACCATTTCAGGGTGCTCCAATCAAATCCTCATATTGTACTTAGAGATGCAACCGTAAAGAAAAATACCGGATACCGGATACCGGATAGTGCTTCAGATCTGAAAAATACCGGATTATCCGGTATTATCCGGTATTTTAACCGGATAATACGTAGAAAATACCGGATAGCGGATACCGGATAGTGTTTGTGAGCCAAAAAATACCGGATTATCCGGTATATACCGGATTACGGTTGCATCTCTAATTGTACTATTTTTTGCCTGTACTATTTTTTTGTACTATAATTGTACTATTTTGAGGGATATACCTACTTCTCCCCTTAGAGATGCAACCGTCAAGAAAAATATCGGATACCGGATATTGCTTCGGATCTGAAAAATACCGGATTATCCGGTATTTTAACCGGATAATACGTAGAAAATACCCGACAGCGGATACCGGATAGTGTTTGTGAGCTAAAAAATACCGGATTATCCGGTATATACCGGATAATACCGGATTACGGTTGCATCTCTACACCCAATATTTACCGTGCGGGCACAAATCGCCTCCCCAAGAAGTTGGAAAATGGAAAATATAAAAAACGGAAAATGCGTCCCAACAATTTGGAAATTAGGAAAACATGCACAATAACAACCAAACATCACGCGGATGCAAAAATAATTTGCATATCTGTAACGCCCGCAATTCGGCAACGGTATGAGATCCAGACATCACAATAGACTCTATATCTATGAATATGTCTTTCCAAAAGTTCCACGGAATGGCATTCCAAGAATGCGTAGATGTGCAAAGTTTCTTGGGAGCTGTCAACTACATGGGAACAAACCACCTGGACAGAAAACTTTAATGCAACGTTTCAGTGACACAGTCGGTCATTTTTTATTTCAATTAAATTAAATTAAATTAATTGAAATAGTTTTCCATTATTTTCAATTACAATTATATTTTCAATTAAATTATGGAACTTCGGAAAATTTCAATTATGCAATTTTTTTCAATTATTTTTCAATTTTTTGAAAATCGTTGTATTTTTGCTGTTAAAAGCAATGACAGTGACCCAGGACTTGGAAAAATGTCCATGTAAAAGCTGAGTTGATTAAGAGTAACCTTTTGTCCAACCAGGCAAGAAAATTTTTAAAAAGTTGCCTTTAAAAACGAATAAAATTTCATTCTGTGGGAAATTTACATCAGAACATAATCTAGAGGTTTTCAGCATTTTTGAGCAACATCACTTCCTAGGTACGTTCGCCAAAAAGGGGTGTCAACCCACCATGCATCTAGTGATGTAAAATTATGGAATTTGAATTTCAATTAAATTACAATTAAATTATGGGCTCAGTTTTTAATTTCAATTAAATTAAATTAAATTAATTGAAATAGTTTTCCATTATTTTCAATTACAATTATATTTTCTGATGTGTTTGGGTCTTGTGTGTATGCTGTCGGCCGGACGCGTCTGTATGTGTAATTGCCGCGCCAGTTTCATGTGTGCTTTGTGTCTGTTGGCGCCAACCAGGTCAAGTGGCTGGGAACGGATGTGGCAGCGAACAAAGAGACAAAGAAAGCCAGGCCGAGCGCATACCGAGCCGTACCTACACTCTACACTCTTCTCTCCCATGTACGCTGGTGTGCGGTCGGTCCCAATTGCTCTCTCTACAGAGTGTGTATAAATAAGTCTGTCCGGCCGAGTTTGTTGTAGCCGTTGGTATGGGTAAAGACTGTGTGCTAGCTTGAAGAGACACCGCATCCGCGCAGCCAACTAGTACAGCAGCGAGCCATACAACGAAGAGAACAACAAATCTACTACCAGCCACAACAGACAGATTTATCAGTGGCGACGACGGTTTGGATCGAAACCAACGCGAGCCAGCCACTACCGACGAGGAGCGACTCTCAGCTATCGAGGACGGTGATAGTGTACCAGCCGGTACATATCGCCGCCTAGTACTACGCTGTACCTACTCACGACTGTCCAGGGTCGTTGAGCCGTTGCTGTTTTCTACGTTCCGGTGCGCGGCCTACCTACTTCCTCCCTGCTGGAGGAGGAGACGTCTGCCCGCGCTTACTTCATTCCTGCCGGAGGAGGAGACGCCTGCATCGGCTGTACGTGTGGCAGTGCCGGTCTTTCTTCTACGACCTGCCTACACACGTTACCGCCAAATCGTGTCTACACGTGCCTGCCGGAGAAGCAGAAGTGTTCGCGTCTAACCAGCTCTACCGGAGGAGGATTCGCAGCGTTAGTACCGGTGTCAAACGCAACGACGCCGGCTAAGTGCGTACTGTGCCGGTTCTCTTCGAAACAACAACGACAGCTACGTACATGGCACAGCAGGGAACCAAGCTGTACCTGCCTGCGCCAGACCGCTACTGGGCACGACCGGGCGAGTCGCCTGTGTTGTCATGGCCCTTGTGGGAAGTGCTCTTCACTGCATTCGTGGACAGTGTTGACGCCACCCGCCCTGCTGACGGCAAGCTACCTGATCAGGAAAAGAAGAAGTTCCTGTACTCCTACATCGGTGCGGCGGCATTGTCGCAACTGGCTAGCCAGCGGGAGTTTAGCAACCCGGCTACTCCCTACGCAGACCTGCTAGCGGCGGCCAGACGTGTTTTTCACCGCCCTACCAACGTGGTCAGAGCCCACTTCGACTTTCTGCAACGATCACAACATTCCGGAGAGCCTGTCGCTGACTACCTCCGGGAATTGCGGCTGCTAATCCAGCAGTGCAGTTTCCCGGTCAATGAAGGCGTGATCACCGAAGCAGACCTGACCGAATACCTGTTGGCCATACAGTTGGTCAAAGGTATGAGTTGCCGTGAGACGCAGGAGAAGTTATTGGCTGAGAGACAAGTCAACCTCGATCGGTTCGCTGAAATCGCACAAGCGGACGAGACGGCGCGCCAGGATGCTGCCAAACTGACAGGAAGTCGACCTGCGCAGATCGGGGCGGCCAGTCAACAATGGACTCAACGTTCCAGTAAGAAGGTGCAGCGAGGGGGCAAGCCGCCTGCCTCTGCGCCTCACAGGGACCACAAACCACCAGCGGAGAAGAAGTCAACTGCAGCAGACACCTGCACGGCTTGTGGCAGACGTGGCCACAGAGCCAAAGCCGAATCGTGTCCAGCGAAAGGACAGCAGTGCCACAATTGCGGCAAAGTGGGCCACTTTGCGCAAAAGTGCCGATCGGGCCCACCTGACCCGAGGAATCGAGCCATTCGTGTGAGGGACGTCACCAGAGGAGGACGAGCCTCAGTCAGATGTCTACAACGTTCGGTACACTGTCAGGTGTTGCTCACACCAGACAAGGGCCAATCGGGCCATGTACTGCGGATGTTGGTCGACACCGGCTCAGATGTCACGGGAATCACGGAGTCTACATGGCGTAAGTGCTTTGGACAGGCCCCTGTCAAGCCAGCCGGTCGGCTCACGAATTTCGACAGCTCTGTCATCGCTACCCGAGGACAATTCAGGGCGCAGCTTTCGTTACAAGGACGATCGGCGGCCGTGCCAGTGTATGTGTTTGGGAATCGATGCAACAATACACTGGGCATGGACGCGCTGCGTGCACTGGGAGGGGTGCACATCGATGTGGATTCGAATCGCGCCACCATCCAGGACAAACCCAGATGCGCAGCTGTGCAACAACCTGAACCGGGAGCAGCTACAGCCAGTTGTCCGCCGGAAACTGGCCACCGAGACTCACAGCAAACCGCGCTGGAGACTTGGAAGACAGCAGGGTTGCTGTCACTGTTGACAGAGATGCCCGACCTGACGAAGAAGGAAGTCGGCACTTATCCAGATTTCAAGCACCGAATTCGGCTCAAGCCAGGCGCAACGGCGCCACCTAAACAGCCTGTATGATCGATCCCAGTGCGCTATGAGCAGAGAGCCAAAGAAGCCGTCGAGCTGATGGAGCGCCAAGGCATCTGGGAGAAAGTTGAGCATGCCGATCGAGTCCACGGCATGGTCGTTGTCGAGAAGCCGGACGACCCCAGCTCGGTCAGAATAACCAGTGACCTGAGCCCGCTCAACAAAGACATCGATCCTGTGCTGTACCCGCTGCCTAACATCCACGATTTGCTGTACAACAGACTCAGCAAGGCGGAAGTCTTCAGCAAAATCGACCTACTGAAGGGGTACTTCAACGCGGAGTTGGATGAGGACAGCCAGCTGCTGACAACAACTGCCACGCCATGGGGCTACTACGCTTACAAAAAGCTGCCCATGGGCTTGAAGGACAGTGCAGCAGTGTTCCAGAAACTGGTACACGAAACGCTAGAAGGTGTGCCAGGGTGCCAGCCCTACATCGATGACATTTTGGTGTACGGGGCAAACCGGCTGGAGCATGACAACAGCTTGAAGCAGGTACTACAACGGCTGAGTGAGAGGAACCTCCGCCTCAACCTGCAGAAGTGTGTCATCGCTCAATCGTCAGTCAAGTTCCTGGGCCATGTAATCTGCAAAGGTTGTGTCAAGCCGGACCCAGACAAGCTGGAGAGTCTGCGGCAGATGACACCACCTAAAAACATCAAAGATGTGCAGAGTTTCCTGGGCGCAGTCAACTACTTGAGCAAGTTCGTGCCCTCACTGTGCGACAAGCTGGAACCGATTCGAGCACTCACACGGGCTAACACGAAGTTCGTGTGGGGTCGGGAGACTCAGGAGGCGTTCGAACAAGTGAAAGCGTTGCTCTGCGGACCGAAGGGACTGCACTTGAAGATGTTTCATCCCCTAAGGCAGACCTTTGTCACTACCGATGCGTCTGGTTATGGCATTGGTGGGATGCTGTCTCAGGTGCACTACGGCCAGGAATTCCCAGTCGCGTTCGGGCACCACACTTTGGATGGAACCAAACGGAAGTGGGACACCACCGAGAAGGAGGCCTATGCGGCGATGTTTTTCTGTGAGTATTGGGAGAAATACTTGCTCGGCAGACACTTCACGCTACGGACCGACCACCAAGCGCTGCAAGCTCTGTTGCACCGGCAGGCAAACCAGAGGAAATCGCAGAAATTCGAACGTTGGGTGCACCGACTCAACGTATTCGACTACGAGGTGCAGTACCTGGCCGGTGGCAACAACTACATGGCAGACGTGTTGTCTCGACTGCAGACCGACACTGCATCGAATGGAGCGATCCGTTGCGTCAGAGAATTGGGGTTCTCCGACCGGAGAATCGCCAAAGCGATGAAGGACGACCCAGTGCTGAGCCAAGTCAAGCAGTGCTGCCTGGAGGGTTGGCCGCCCAGAGCCAAATTGCCCAGCCAGCTGCGCAACTTGCCGTACTATACGGTGAAAGATGAGCTATCGGTTGAGGACCGCACAGGGCTGGTGTTGCGGAACAACAGCCAGATCGTTGTGCCGGGTCCCCTCCGGCGAGAACTACTCAGCAAAGCCCACGAGGGACATCCGGGAATCGTCCGCTACAAACGCAAACTCCGCGAGTGCTATTGGTGGCCCGGAATGGCCACTGAGAGCGAGGAATTCGTGCGTCAGTGCAGTGCCTGCCTCAATTCCGCCAAGTCACAGCCCAAGGTGCCCACACACGGAGAGCATCTGTTCACCCCAGACGAACCGTGGGTGGAATTGTCAATGGACATCACCGGTCCATTTGAGACAGCTCCAGCCCACAAGAAGTACATCGTTGTGTTGCTGGACAACTACTCCAAGTACCCAGAGATTCTGTGTACAAGTGATACGTCATCCAGGACGATCATTCGGTGGTTGAAGCAAGTGTTCGCTCGTTATGGCAATCCTGCCAGAATTCTCACAGACAACGGCCCACAGTTTGTGAGCCTGGAATTCGAAGAATTTCTACAGGAGCGAGACATCTTCCACCAGAAAGCTCCAGTCTACACACCGCAGCAGAACGCGTTCGTGGAGGTGTTTAACAGATACCTCAAGCATCACGTTCAGACCTTCGTTGGAACCCAGGAGTGGGAAGAAGGACTGACGCAGACCCTGTGCCACTTTCGGGCAACCGCCCGAGGTAGTGAGGAACAGAGTCCTGCACAGAAGATGTTCAAACGTCAGCCACGGCTTGCTTTCGAGACTTGCCGCGAGCCCCGCCCCAATCGGGGGAAAGGGGAGGAGACGTTGGACAAAGGCGACAAAATTGTTGCTAATAAAACACGACCGAGGAAGCCGCCCTGGCTTCAGACCTACTACAAAGGACAACGTGTTCGCGTCAAAAGGAGCCACACTCCCAAGGGACAGTCGCCATGGTCAAACAAGTGCTACACAGTAACCGCAGTCCTGGGCAAATACAACTACAGACTGTCAGATGGTCAGCTGTGGAATGCCAGGAACATGCAGCGCGTGCCAGACGACCCAGTGAGCTCAGAAGTGGTCGAGTTGGAGACAGGCCAGAGAGAGGGCGAAGAAGAGCATCAGCTAGCAGAGCGGCGCTACCCCCTCAGAGAGCGAAGACCCGTCGATCGCTATGGAGACTGGGACTACACATAGAAGATCCACTCTAAAAAAGAAAAGGGTAGTTGATGTGTTTGGGTCTTGTGTGTATGCTGTCGGCCGGACGCGTCTGTATGTGTAATTGCCGCGCCAGTTTCATGTGTGCTTTGTGTCTGTTGGCGCCAACCAGGTCAAGTGGCTGGGAACGGATGTGGCAGCGAACAAAGAGACAAAGAAAGCCAGGCCGAGCGCATACCGAGCCGTACCTACACTCTACACTCTTCTCTCCCATGTACGCTGGTGTGCGGTCGGTCCCAATTGCTCTCTCTACAGAGTGTGTATAAATAAGTCTGTCCGGCCGAGTTTGTTGTAGCCGTTGGTATGGGTAAAGACTGTGTGCTAGCTTGAAGAGACACCGCATCCGCGCAGCCAACTAGTACAGCAGCGAGCCATACAACGAAGAGAACAACAAATCTACTACCAGCCACAACAGACAGATTTATCATTTTCAATTAAATTATGGAACTTTGAAAAATTTCAGTTATGCAATTTTTTTCAATTATTTTTTCAATTTTTTGAAAATTGTTGTATTTTTTCTGTTAAAAGACAGTGACAGTGTGACATGTCAAGGCTTAGAGACACCTGGTTAGCGTACTGCCCAACCAGCCGAGAAAAGTTTCAAAAAGTTGCCTTTTAAAAGCGCATAAAATAGCATTCTGGGGGAAATTTACATTTAGTTCATTATTATATATCAGTACGTATGTAATCTAAAGGTTTTCAGCATTTTTTAACAACATCACTTTCTAGGTGCGTTCGCCAAAAAGGGGGTGTAATCCCACCATACATCTAAAAATCACTGTTTTGACTTTTATGAACTACGAAATAAAAAGCAGAGCATAAAACGTTACAAAACAAAAAGAGGTCAGTATAAGCCGGCACAGTTGGTGTAGTGGTTTAGGCCGCAAAGTCACTGTGCGCGTAGTCCTGCGTTCATCCACTCGGTGGGGCAATTTTCTTGCCGCAAAGAGTCGGTCGTTGGTACAAAGCCCAACCAAAGCCACCAAAAGCTGGTGACAGCGAGTAGGTAAATGGGAACCGACTGGAACTGTCGTTGCACCTACAATGTAAGCTACAATAGCAAGCACACGTGTTATGCGTTTGGGACAAACGGGAACGGGGACAGCTACACTGAGACCCGCCCAGACTGACACCGAGCATATGTTTAGGCTAGTAGTGAAGGCAGCGCAGGAAGGGCAGGATGTGGGTGTGCATGCGTGGGCCCGCAGTGTGGCCTAACGCAGTATGGCTACGGCCTCGCCCGCACAAACCCTCCATCCGTCCGAGGTCAGTGATAAAGAGGTGACAAACCCTAGATAGATTTTTGTTTGAAGACATTCTCTAATACTCGAATACTTTCTAATACTTACGTATTTCCTTACATTCACCACAGGAAATAATTGAAAATATAATTGAAATTCCAGGCGAATTTCAATTCAATTACAATTAAATTATGGCCCAACTTTTGAATTTCAATTAAATTAAATTAATTGAATTGAAATTAAAAACGGGCCAATTATGCGAATTCAATTACAATTAAATTAATTTTTTACATCACTACATGCATCCAAAAATCACTGTTTTGACTTTTGTGAACTATGAAATAAAAAGCAGAGCATAAAATATTACAAAACATAGTGAGGTCAGAAAATAGAGGTGACAAACCCTAAATAGGTTTTTATTTGGAGTCGTTAGCGCCTCTAATACTTACACATTTTCTTACATTCACCACAAGAAATAATTGAAAATATAATTGAAACTCCATTCGAATTTCAATTAAATTACAATTAAATTATGGCCCAACTTTTGAATTTCAATTAAATTAAATTAATTGAATTGAAATTAAAAACGGGCCAATTATGCGAATTTCAATTACAATTAAATTAATTTTTTACATCACTACACCGCAGTGATGAAAGTCTCAAAACTTAGCTGTCAACTACTTGAGCAAGTTCGTGCCCTCACTGTGCGACAAGCTGGAACTAATTCGAGCACTCACACGGGCTAACTCGAAGTTCGTGTGGGGTCGGGAGACTCAGGAGGCGTTCGAACAAGTGAAAAAGCTGCTCGGTGGACCAAAGGGACTGCGCCTGAAGATGTTTGATCCCTTAAAGCTGACCTTTGTCACTACCGATGCATCCGGTTATGGCATTGGTGGGATGCTGTCACAGGTGCACTATGGCCAGGAATTCCCAGTCGCGCTTGGACACCTGTCTGGACGGAACCAAGCGAAAGTGGGACACCACCGAAAAGGAGGCCTATGCGGCGATGTTTTTCTGTGAGTATTGGGAAAAATACTTACTCGGCAGACACTTCATGCTTCGAACTGACCACCAAGCGCTACAAGCACTGCTACATTGACAGGCGAATCAAAGGAAATCGCAGAATTTCGAACGTTGGGTGCACAGACTCAATGTGTTCGATTACGATGTGCAGTACGTGCCTGGTGACAACAACCACATGGCAGATGTCTTGTCGCGCCTAGGGATGGGCACGTAAATTAATTTTCGTAACGCGTAACGTAAATTAAGCGCCGATTTTTAATTTACGTTACGCTTAACAATTACCGTAATTAAAAAAATCCGGATACGGAAATTAAACGAATACGAAAATTAAAAGTTAGCAATACGTAAATTAATTTCCGTACGTGAATTAATTTACGTTCCTAGCGTAAAACAGATTTTTCTGTTGAATTCTGAGCCCACCGCATTGTTTTGTTGTATTATAGGCATATTTTTGGTTACTACTGAAACTTAAATGCGACTTTAAAGGTTAATTTTTCCAAAATTTTTCGCCCTTGTCGCACAGAAGCCCAATCCCACTCTTCGAACTACAGTTGGTAGGTATACCTGAACCTGAACCTGAAACCTGGGTATTAACCTGAAAATTGTGAACCTGAACCTGAACCTACCTGAAAATAGAAGTACTTACCTGACACCTACTAGGTCGGTACCTACTTTTCAGGTTTTTCTTATTTAAACTTCCCGGTACAAATAGCACGTACTGTCAGTTGGTTAAATCAGATATTGCTTGACGCTGTACAGTTTTGTTCTTAAAAATGGTTAGCGTTAAGCGTATAATGCACATTATCTGCACCTATGTGTACTGTAACTTAAAAATGAAGGTGATTATAGGGAAAAGCCCCATCCGGAAATTACTTTATGAAAGCTTGTCTTCCTCTATACTATACCTAAGCCTAAGATTTAGTTTGTTTGTTGAACGTAAACTTAAACGTCAGCTAGTAGAACTTATGTAAGCCTGAGCCTTAGCTTAATGCCGGAGCTTAGAGTTTGAAATGAACGTTTGTGGAGTGCGTGGCGTGGGGTGTCGAACGTAATGTTCGAGTTTTGGTAATTGTATAGTTTCGTTATTTGGCCACGAGGTGGCGCTTGTGTAGTATTGGTTTTGCAAGCGCACCGTATGGTGGCGCAGTAGTTTGACTGACCCAGATATTAACATAAGGAGTAGATTGGGTAGCTTTGTCGGTGTACAATTGAGAGTCCCTCCCGTTAGAACGTGCGCGCACGGAGTAACTAAGTGAGTTCTCGTATTGAATAAAGTTTCTTTCTTGATCGTGTTTGACACTACACTAATACCACTATATACCTTTTTCTCGGCCTCTTTCTTTATGGTGCAATTGAGCTGGAAATGGCAAATTCCATAGATAGTTCTCAGGCCTTCGAGCATCCCATCCGGTCGACCCAACGTGCCGAGAGACGTAAAGGTTACTTGTTTAAACAAGCCTCCCAGGTAGAAATTATTTTTTCTGACGTAAATAAGGCTTTGTTTGAGTTGTACCAGAGAGCTTTGAAAGACCAAACCCTTCTAGGTCAAAGAACTTTTTCTCGGTATTTTGAGACGTTGACTCGTAACGCAAATTCGGCTAAAGGTACCTTTCAAACCATTAAGAACGAGCTACCTTTTTATATTGAACATAGCGGTGAAGAAAGTGAAAAGTTTAGTAAATTTCTGGTCTCTACGAATGTTCTGGCAAGCGAAGTTAGACTTTTAACTGAAAACATTGAACAACTTCGTGAACAGTATCGGTTGTTGAATGCAAATCTGGATGTGACTAATACGTCAAATTTACAGGACGCAGCAGCTCGTAGTTTCTCCCCGATTGCAGGTCCCAACGAGATTGATCCCCCCTTCCTAGACCACACGGCTAATCGACTGAGATGGGAGTCCACCAGACAGCCTGAACCACCGGCCATCCATTCGGCGAGGTCTGAACCCCCAGGTTTAGCAGACGGCCCGACCACCCGACAGGGAGGAGGTAACGCAGGTACCAGGTCTCTGTTAGTAGATTTAGGAAGGGCACAGGGTGTAGATGCGCAATTGAGTGTAGCAGAGCTTCAGACTTTCGGCGTGAATTTCGCCGCTCAGGCAGATAGATTTTTTGTTGATCAGGGCGCCAACAGACAACCCGGGCAGAGTGCTGTTTTACACGGAGGACAGGGTCAACAACGGTTGCCAATAGGTCCAGTAGGTGTAGAGCAGAATGCTGTAGCCGTAGGTTGTAGTGCAGGACAGCCGGGGCAGAGTGCTGTTTTACACGGAGGACATGGTCAACAACGGTTGCCAGTAGGTCCAGTAGGTGTAGAGCAGAATGCTGTAACCGCAGGCTGTAGTGCAGGGCAGGACGCTGCCAATCAGTTTCCCAGACAGGAGTCGGCTGCGACTCAGAATGTGCAATTTGTCCTTCCAATGGGAAGGCAACAGTTACCGGTTATGGTATCTAGTCAGAATCAAGTACCTATAGTTTCGGTTAATGGACAGGAGCCCTTAGTGGCGCAATTAGGGACGAACGGTTTTGGTAATCGTTTCGGATGAATCAGTTCGGTGAGGAGCAGTTGATGGGTAGACAACAGACCCAGCCCCCTATGAGTAGTAGAAGTTTGGTATTGAGTTTGTCAGTAAAAAAAGCGAAATTTCTCCATGCCTTTACCAGGGCTGTTTGTTTTCCGGAAAAAAACTCAAGCCGGTTTTTTTCCGGTTTTTTTCCTGTTTTTTTCCGGTTTTTTTCCGAAAGTTATTTTCCGAGATGACAGAAAAAATTTTTTAACAATCGCTTTTTATTGCAAAATTCAACGAAATAGCATGAGTCTTATTACAAAATGCACTAATTTCATCTTTTAGAGAGTAATTTGATTTTTTAAACAGCAAAAATACAATAATACAAGTTGCCTGAAAATGGCACCGGTATTTTTTGCGAAAAACAGCTAAGTTATGCCATGGAAATGCTTGTAAGGCCTCTATTAACGTAAATTTGAAGTATTTGCAGCGAGTTTAACCAGTTATTTGGCCTATTTCCTTTAAAAACTTGCTTGAGTTTTTTTCCGCATTTTAGTTTTTTTCCGAGCCCCTCGGAAAAAAACCGGTTTTTTTCCGGAAAAAAACGAAAAAAACCGAGGAAAAAAACCGACCCAACAGCCCTGGCCTTTACCCCTGGTTGGTGGATTTTATGATAGGTTGATTTGTTTTGTTTACTAAAACAGACTTTATGATTAGAAAGGTGCTAGTGACTACTGTAAGTTGATTACTAATTTTGAAACTTTGACGACGGCAACGAAAGTTGAGGCAGCTGGCAGATCGCTTACAGAATCATGGAAGAAGGCTGTGATACAATCGAGGCAGGAAATGACACTTATTCATATGCGTTGTAATAAACTTAGACTGTTATTGTTATGTTACTACTTACTAATTCTATTGTGTTACTGTACTAGGTTATTGTGTTTGTTCATTTTTTGGCGTTCATTCGTGCTCTTCTGTTTATCCTGGTTCCGGGAGTGTCGAACGTAATGTTCGAGTTTTGGTAATTGTATAGTTTCGTTATTTGGCCACGAGGTGGCGCTTGTGTAGTATTGGTTTTGCAAGCGCACCGTATGGTGGCGCAGTAGTTTGACTGACCCAGATATTAACATAAGGAGTAGATTGGGTAGCTTTGTCGGTGTACAATTGAGAGTCCCTCCCGTTAGAACGTGCGCGCACGGAACGGAGTAACTAAGTGAGTTCTCGTATTGAATAAAGTTTCTTTCTTGATCGTGTTTGACACTACACTAATACCACTATACCTTTTTCTCGGTCCTCTTTCTTTATGGGGTGCGTGCCGTCATACCGCAAAAAAAATTGTCTTGCGTTTTTCTCGTTTTTGTCGAATTGTTGGTTTGTAAATTTCGATTGCTTTGAACATGGATCGTTTTCTTATGAAAAGGAACAGGAGCGCTATTGATTTAGCTCATAGCCGAAAATTTGTGTCTTTGTTTGAAGGTACCTGAACCTGAACCTGACACCTGGGTACTTTTGAAAAATGTACCTGAACCTGAACCTGAAATTGGATTTTAGAGATACCTGAACCTGGACTTACCTGAAATTTGGTGGTACCTACCAGGGTTGTATAATTAACAGTTAAAAATTCAGACCTGTTATTAACAGTGTTAATAACGTTAATAACAGTGTTATTAACATAAAAACCTGTTAAAAACTCAAAAACGCCTGAATTTGCTCCAGCAGCATGGCAAAAGCCTAGTAAACACTATTTCATGGCCATAAGCTAATCATTTAAAAGGGTATTGCAGTTTTATATAGAAACATAACAGTGCAACAGCATTATGAAAACAGTAAATCATTCACCGGTCTGCAACCGACTGAAAAGACCAGATTCCGAATCACTCTCATGGCTACTTTCATCCACCGAATCTAAGCCATCATCATCTTCCAGGTCCGACAGCACCGAACTAATACCGTTGTTGCTATCACTGTCGCCATCCACAGAAAAGACATCACAAATAACTACGCAGAAAGAAGGGGAAAGGTAAGTTTGGTCACCCGAAAATAAAGTGACCGCACTTGTCGTAGGCCTGCCTAGCGCTTACTTAAGCCTAAACCAGAACCTAAGCCTAAGCCTAAGCCTGAACCTAAGCCTAAGCCCTAGCCTGAGCCTAAGCCTAATCCGAAAGCAGTGGTTGAATTTCGGGTGACCAAACTAACCTTTACCGACTGAAAATACGCAACCTTTTTATAGTGGTGGATGCAAAAAAAGCCACTGCGAAGTCAATCTCACTTCACTTAACGTTATTATAATAACTTAGGCCTACTTCCAAAATTAGGAAACGTAAACACAAAGTCTGCTGGTCTTAGTTGCATTGTTACTTGACGCGACGGTCTGACAAAGTTCACATGTGTTTACTATACTAGTTTGTAGTCAGACTGTTGAAGGTCTCAATAACTAGCAGAAGTACGGTAAATAATGATTCTATGAAGCGCTGGATGCATCCCGAGTTGCGGGAAGCTTAAAATAATTTTTTACACTAATTCGAATTATTTACAAGCCTCATGTTAATAACGTGTTATTAACGTGTTAATAACACGTGTTAATAACGTGTTTTTAACAGCTACCCAACCCTGGTACCTACCAACTGTACTTCGAACTGCTAAACCGGTTAATTTCGGTCCATTTCACGGTCGAAATATCTTGCAGATACGTTTTTGAAGGCTTGAATTTGTCAATATGTTATCTCCCTGTATAAGAAAATAGGCAGAAAAGCCAGGCAACTATAAATTCATGTGTAGGTGTTGTACTACTGTTGGAATGTTCAGGGTTGAAAAATAGGTTCAGGTTAAAGTCAAAGCCAACATCGAAATTTCAGGTTAAGTCCATCTTCTAAAAAACCTGGACAATAGGTTCAGGTTCAAGTCCACCGATATCTCCAAAAACTGTAGATATTTTGCGCTGCTTGCAACTTTTCTGAGCTATAAGCCTTTCTACTGGCAGAAAAACATACATCAGACTTTACAGGGCAGTGTACTTTCGTTTTCTGACAGTTTCGCAGTTTGAACAGAGGTATAAAAACATGAAATCTTTAAAATTTTGTGCAATCCAACCGAAAATTTTACATAGTTTGCCTAAAAATTGCAGTTGAAATTTGAAACCTGTTGAGAAAGTCCAATAAAACGGAACAGGTTTAACTCCGGCTGAGATAAAATAGGTTAAGCTTCAGGTTAAAGTCCACAAATTTCAGGTTAAAAACCTATTAATAGATCCAGGTTCAGTCGGACTTGCCAACAGCATGTTGTACATTTAAAATGCATTCAAACAGAGAAGTGAAGTTACATAGTTTTCTTCACTACTAATCTTATATGTAAGTACTGTCATACGTTTAACCATCAGTGCGGTGTGCGGTAGGTAGACTACAGTCTGTAGTACGTACGTAGTTGGCTAGTTGCTGCGCAGTTATAAAACCCTCAGCAACTACAGTAATTCAGCCAAAAAACATACCCACATTTCATTCCTTCCTTTTGGTGTGAAGTTAGATTTCAAAAATACGAATGCAATTCCAATCGAACAAACACAGAATTAAAATTTGCATTGCATTCAGTTCATTTTATAATTTTTTTCCGCGATGTTCGATTGCTACTACCTACTAGCAATTTTTGAAGAAAAACGAAAATTTTATTTACGTTTGGCTGGAATCTTATTCGTTACGACGTTACGGAAATTAATTTACGTAACGCGTTACAGCAAGAAATTGGCCGTTTTAATTTCCGTAACACGTTACGATTACGGAAATTAAAATCTGGTACAACAGAAATAACGTGTACGTAAATTACCGATTTTAATTTACATTGCCCATCCCTAGTCGCGCCTGCAGACCGATTCTGCACCAAGTGGAGTGATTCGTTGCGTCAAGGAGTTGGGATTCTCAGCCAGAAGAATCGCCAAAGCTCTAAAGGATGACCCAGTGCTGAGAAAAGTAAAACAATACTGCCTGGAGGGTTGGCCAGACAAAGCCAAATTGCCCAGCAAATTTTGCAACTTGCCTTATCACAGGATGAAGGACGAGTTTTCGGTGGAGGACAAAACAGGACTGGTGTTGCGAAACAACAGCCAGGTCGTTGTGCCAGGTACACTCCGAAGAGAACTACTCAGCAAGGCCCATGAAGGACACCCTGGGATCGTCCGCTACAAACGCAAGCTCAGAGATGGCTACTGGTGGCCGGGAATGGCTACAGAAAGCGAGGAGTTTGTGCGTCACTGCAGTGCCTGCCTCGATTCCGCCAAGTCGCAGCCCAAGGTGCCCACACACGGAGAACACCTGTACACACCAGAGGAGCCATGGGTAGAATTGTCAATGGACATCACTGGTCCGTTTGAGACAGCCCCAGCCCACAAAAAGTGCATCGTGGTGTTGCTGGACAACTACTCCAAGTATCCGGAAATTCTCTGCACCACTGACACGTCATCAAAAAGAATCATTCAGTGGTTGAAGCAGGTATTTGCTCGCTATGGCAATCCTGCCCGAATTCTCACAGATAATGGACCACAGTTTGTCAGCCTGGAGTTTGAGGAATTCCTACAGGAGAGGGACATCTTCCACCAGAAAGCTCCAGTCTACACACCACAGCAGAACGCATTCGTGGAAGTGTTCAACCGGTACCTAAAACATCACATTCAGACCTTCGCCAAGACTCAGGAGTGGGAGGAAGGACTGACTAAGACTCTGTGCCACTATCGAGCCACAGCTCAGGAAGGTGATCAGCAGAGCCCTGCTGAGAAGATGTTCAAACGACAGCCGCGGCTCGCTTTTGAAGCTTGCCGCCAGTCACGCCCCACAAAAGAGAAAGGGAAGGAGTCTCCGGAAAACGCCAACAAAATTGTTGCTAACAACGCAAAATCGAGTAAGAGTGGCAGAAAAGGAGACAAAAAGACGCCACCCTGGCAGCAGATGTACTACAAAGGACAACGCGTTCGTGTCAAGAGGAGCCACACTCCCAAAGAACAGTCGCCTTGGTCCCGCAAATGCTACACAGTGACGGCAGTTCTGGGCAGATTCAACTACAAACTGTCAGACAGTCAGCTGTGGAACGCCAGGAACATGCAACGCGCGCCAGATCCCCAAGCCAGCTCAGAAGTGATCAAGCTAGAGACCGGCCAGCAGCCAGCAGAGCGCCGCTACCCTCTCAGAGAACGAAGACCGGTGGACCGCTATGGGGACTGGGACTACAACTAGCAGAAGACGGCCTTTAAGAAGAAAAGGGTGTTGATATGTTGTCGCTTGTACGTACATGCTGCTGTGGTACGTACATGCCGTCTTGTGTATTGGCCGTCTAGGCTAGATTTATCGATCGGGCTCGGCCTGCTGTCTCTCTAGTTGGCCGCGCCCTAGTCTGTGGCTTTGTGTAGTAACAGAGCCAGACGCAAGGCCTGTGTTCAACAATCACTTTCTCTCCCTGCGCACCTGCCTTGCAGCTGACTCTGGTTTGCTCTCCCACAGTCGTGTGTTGTGGGCAGTCTTTAGTGTATACTTTCGTCTGTGCTTTTGCTGCGTTCATCTCATCTGATTGTCGCATTTTAGCTGCACAAGTGCCTATTCTAGCAGCAGTTGAACACTTACATGCACTATGCATGCACGTATTTCGTAAACTTCACTTACAGGCTGATATATAGCACTGGAGACAGCTTTGTGCCTACCTATCTTTTTCCGCACAAGATAACACCAAGTGTTTGTAATTTTTGTTGTGATAATGTATGTATGTATGTATTGAAAGAAATGGGAGGTTTTATCAACTAGTAAAACACAACACATACACACAACACAATCACACTAAGCAACTACACAATGCAAACACACACAGACACTCACACAAACACAATCGCTTCATCACTCTCCCTCACAGATGTCGGCCGGCAAACGATTACTGCTATCTCCTCTTCCTTCTCCCATTCTGTATCTCTCACCAACTTGTCCTGATCTACCACCTTGTTCACGCCATTTCCTTCTCACCACTCTCCTTGCGCGTCGCGTGAAACGTTGGCTCGTCCCGGTCCGGTCGTAGTAGTAGCGACCGGTGGCGGCATGGATCCTCGCCCCGGTCCCGACTCAGCGATTTGTTGCTGGTGTAGTAGACGAGGCGTCGTCTCCCCCGGCGCGTTACGAGAAACGCTTCATCCGGGTCTGGTTGTAGTAGTTGCCGGCGGCGGCATCAGTCCTCGCCCCGGCCCTGGAGATGGCGGCATCGTAGTAGTAGCAGGCGATGGCATTCCTGCTCCTCTTCCCACCGAAAATTGTTGTTCGCACTCCATCTTTTGAACAAAAAAAACAGCGATTTTTAAATCTAAAAACCAATCTCGGGGGCACACCTCCAATTCTGCCCTAACCCAACACTTTTCCGTTGGTTCCATGGCTTGGTTAGGCAGAAGAAACGGTGGAAGAGGAAGAAAGGTGATAGTTTTGGTGGTAGCGCTGGTTTGTAGCAAAACTGGGTACCGATAGTAAAACAATGACCGATAGTAAAACAAACAGGAAACCGAACCACAACGCAGTTAAAATAATGATGAAAATAGGAAACCGGGGTGACTGTTGGCTGCTGACGACGCTCTTTAACCGACCAATAATCACGTTATTGGTGAGCCGGACGGAGAAGTAGACGACCCGAGCGCTACCCAAGCCACACTGAGGCAGTTGGAGCAGGGCGCGGCGAAACCACACTGCAGGCGGTTAGGAAGGCTGAGACGGTTCACTTCAGGAGACGTCGCAGCCTTATCGTCTGTAGGAAGGCAGCTTTTCTACGGTTGACTTTAACACGCAACCAGCCACTAGACAAACAAAAAAGCCAAAGTCCAGACAGACAGACAAAGAGTCTGCCAGACAGACATAGAAAGTTCTAGAAGCCATCACTCAATAATATCAACCAATCACCAGCCTTCGGTCTTCCCGACACTCCACCTCATCCAATTAGCGCCCGTCGTTCGGTCACGCCACCTTCCTCTGATTGGTGCAAAGAACCGCGGAGAGCTCGCCGATCAGCTGTCAAACCACGCCTTGTCACGCGTCTGATATACGAGCCGGATCCTGCAGCGCATCCTGCGTTGTCAAGGGGGCGGTGGCAAATCGAAAAATAGCGGGTCTGTACAGGATCGTCCACGTGTGCCCCAATAAGCGCGCTTGGAAGAGATGCCAACTGCAAAGGATCAACAACGGAACCACACTTGTCACCAAGAAAAACCGATTCTTTAACTGGCAAAATACATAGGAGCATCCTCAACCGAAACAATCTCTTTCTCCTCCTTCTCCCTATCATCTTTCTCCTCCCTATTCCTCTCTTCATCCTTCTCATTTTTCTTCACTTCATCCTTGTCCTGCTCATCCACACTTTTCTCGTTACTTCCGCCTTCTCCTTGTCTTTCTCCTTGACTTCCTTCACTACTTCTTACACCTTTGACGGGAGTTTTGCTGAACTGAGACTGGTATCTGTCAAGCACACGGTTAAGACGGTTGTTGAAATCGATCCACCACTCTCTGTCACGCTGACGTTGCTCTTCATCCCAACGGAGACGTTCCTCATACAGCCGCTGTTGTTCGAGATGTGCTTCATGCAGCTACAAAAATTGAATTTCAGTTCACACGTGCTGTACGTACCGGTACATTCTACACCGGTTTTGTACACAGGTGATCATAATCTTGAAGAGGCCTTGGTTGGGCGAATGCTCAACCCGGGCGAGAAAATTTTAAAAAATTATGCTTTAAAAAAGATTCAAGCATTTGTTTAGAAGCCATTCTGACTCAGAATTTCTGAGTGTAAAAATAGCAGAAATTAATAACCGCGGTGTGCTAAACTCGCTCACTTTAAACTGTTACAGTACCCGACTCAGTAATTTCTGCTTCGCCGGCGACCAACCAATCGATCGGCCATTGGGCGCTCTTTCAAATGAGACCAACAGTTAAAAGCTCCGTCCGTTCAAACTAAAGCTGGAGCTACTTTTTAATAGAGTCCTAACAGTGATAGGTTCAAGGCTCGCCTTGTGGCTAAAGGATTCTCACAGCGATATGGAGTAGACTACTTAGAGACATTTGCTCCAGTTCTGCGTCTGGAGACCCTGCGCACCCTGTTGGCTTTTGGTGTTCAAAGTAGAGATGTGCACGGGCCGGGCATGCCCGGCCCGGCCCGCGCCCGGCCTGGCCCGTGGGCCGGGCCGGGCATGCCCGTCAACGATTTTGGACGGGCCGGGCCGGGCACCATTTTCAGGCCCCCCGGGCCGGGCCGGGCCCGATTTTGATGCCCGTCGGGCATGTATAAAGAACAGCAGAATACAAAAAAGAACACCTTGATCAGCTTAGCATTGCCCCAAATGAATTCGAAATACGCGCTATTCTACCGTATCGTATGCAGAATTATTTTAACAGTAACTTCAGCCTTGGTGCCGTTCGTACACAAGCCCTTAACCCCACCTGCCGACCAACTTAATTTTAAGGCTCAATTTGGAGCTCAGGCTTAGATTCAAGTGCACACTTATAGGGTTTTATAGGGTTGAGCTTCTGCGTCTGGCTTTAGAAAGGGTGTCAGTCAACCACCCCCACTGCCCTGGATATGTAATGTACATTGTATGGCATTATACATTGTGTATCATTATTAATGACAAAATACCCCAATATCCAATAATTCCTGGAAAGCAACCCAATACCAGTTCGCACTCTAATTAAAAGCAAGCATAAATTTGAAATTCGCTGTTTTAAAATGCCAATTTCCAAAGCTTAACATAAAATTTAGCTTTTAATCTGAAAATTCATGCCAAATTTTCAAAATTTAGTAAGACAAGGCAAAATTAACGGGCCGGACAGGGCCGGGCCGGATTTTGGGCGGGCCGGGCCGGGCCGGGCACAATTTTTAGGCCCCCCGGGCCGGGCCGGGCCCGATTTTAATGCCCGTCGGGCATGGCGGGCCGGGCATGCCTCACCTGATCGGCCCGCCGGGCCGGGCCGGGCCGGAAAAAAGGTGCCCGTGCACATCTCTAGTTCAAAGAAACTTCAAAATTCATCAAATGGATGTAACAACAGCCTTCCTGAATGGCGATCTTGATGAGACAATCTACATGAGACAACCTCCTGGCTATGAAGAAAAGGGCAAAGAGAATTTGGTCTGTGAGCTGAAGCGTTCACTCTATGGTTTGAAGCAGTCGCCTAGATGTTGGAACAAGAAACTCACCCAGTATCTGTTGGATCTTGGATTTAACCAGTGTCGCTCGGACCCTTGTCTCTTTGTTAAATTTGACCCCTTCACGATTTTGACCATGTATGTAGATGACTTGGTTCTGATGACTGAAACGGAAGAAGGCATGGTCAAACTGAAGAAGTGGTTGTCTATGAAATTCAAAATGAAGGATATGGGCCCCATTCATCACTTATTGGGTATTCGACTCAGAAGAACAAGTGAAGGTCTGTGGTAATTGTTTTAATCACTCTTGTTCATTGCCAAAATCAGTGTTTCAAATTTGAGGGCAAATACCTCGAGAACCTACAAGCAGAGCATCTTAACGAAAACTCTACCAATCGATAATTTATTTGTCTTTCATTCAAAAAAGATTTATTCAAATCGGTTGGGATTTACGGTTGCTACAGTAAAAAATCTGATGGGTTGTATTTTTTGCACACCCTGTACAAATCACGCTAACATACTGTATGTTGTACAACTACAAAAATGTGTCAAAAACCGTTTGACTTTCTCTGCATTCTTGCTTATTCTGCAATCGTCAAACCTGCTGACCAAAAAAGGCCAAAAATACGTCAACGTTTTGCCTCAACCCCCCACCCCCCCTCCGACGTTCTGCGACGTTTTTCGGGGTACCCCCACCCCCCTCTCTGAATGTCGTAGTTTATGGACGGCCCCTTATGTATTTCTGAATGGTGAAGCTGCGATCAGCTGGTATTCTGGAAAGCAAGGCTCAGTCAGCTGCTCAACAGCAAATGCAGAGTATTTGGCTTTAGGAACAGCTGTACGAGAAGGATTATTTTTGAAACAACTCTACAAAGAAATTGGAGTCGATGTTGGAACAATGCATATCTATGAAGACAATCAAGCTGCCATTGCCATTGCAAAGAATCCCGTGTTTCACTGTAAGCAAAAGCATATCGATATCCAGTATCACTTCATTCGAGATGAAATAGAGAAGAAGCAGATTGAAGTGGTTTACTGTGAAACAGAGAAAATGGTAGCTGATATTTTTACGAAAGCTCTTTCGCGAGAACGATTCAGGAAACTGCGACAACAACTCGGACTACAACTTATGTCAGTAGAGTCTATGCAGTCTTGAAGTGGACGGGAGAATTGTGAGATACACTTCTATGCTGCATTATTATTGTTACTGTTGTTGTTCAGTGTTTCGTTCTACTACTGTTTGTATTGTGTGTGGTTGTGTTTTAATACCTCTCCTCATTGTTCTTTTCTCTAACTCGCTAAAATAACACTTTACTGGTTCGCTCTTAGTCGGTTGCTGTTACCGCATCAACAAACAATACCTGAAAAACCCAATACCCTATAAATACCAAGAATGCATAAAAGAGTAGCAAGAATGTGCCGCTCAGCGGCCGGCCGAGTGTCGAACCGCTGTACCAAAATTACTGGAGGGGTCGCGAAATTCGCGACCCCTCCAGTAATTTCAGGACAGGTTGCGAACCCCTCCAGTAATTGCGCATGAGCTTTATTGCAGCGCAACCTGATTTTTTAGCGGGTTATTCAATCTGTCTTTGGGAATATAGCTGCCGCCGTTGATTTCTCAAGTCTACGGCAACATGATAAAGGGATAAAGGGTAAAAAAGCTGGAATATGCAAGCAGGTGGCATGTGTACATGGACAAGCTCATGTGCTACGTTCAAAATGGAAAAATTAACAAATGCAAAAAGCCTGATGCATTTCACAGATATCTTGCAATCTTGCCTTGCAATTGGACACTTATTTTAGTTATTGTGATGATTGAAGATCTAACACCAACTATGCGATGCCGATGAATTGCCGTTGTAGAAAATCACTAAACATTTTATTGACGTCATTCTTGCTCAGAAATCAGGTTGCGCTGCAATAAAGCGTATGCGCAATTACTGGAGGGGTCGCGAAATTCGCAACCTGTCCTGAAATTACTGGAGGGGTCGCGACGCGACCCCTCCAGTAATTTTGGTACAGCGCATCGACACTCGGCCGGCCGCTGAGTGACACATTCTTGCTACTCTTTTATGCATTCTTGTTAATACCCAATCCCAGACCCCAGTACCAATACTTGCGTAGCTGAGCCAAAAATTCCATTCAGTGAACAGGTACATTCCAGTGGTGTACACAGGATTTCTTTCACAGGGATTAAAATTTCCTAGAGGCCTAGTTGGGCCATTGTCCAACTAGGGCGAGAAATTTAGAAAAATTACCCTTCAAGAAAGCATTTTGAAGCCGTTCTGGAGATTCAGGTGCGATACGCCGACTTAATTGCCCATCGAGAGGTGCGATACGGCGACCGGTGCGAAACGCCGACCAGAGAGGTGCGAAACGCCGACTTGATTGACAGGTGCGATACGCCGACTGCCTGTACAGTAGGAAGGCGGCAGTTTTAAGATGCATTTTGCGAGAAAGTCAGCTTTGGTGCCGAAGAGAGGGGGCAAGCAGGGTCATCTCAGGGATCTCGCTGATATTAATATCTGTTAAAATAGAGCACAGTCGAAGACCAACGGTGCATGCCCGGTCACCAGCAACCCCCTGGAACCGGAGCTACACCCCCTCAAAGTTGGGTCGGCAGCAATTTTCGGGCTCATTTTCACATGTCTGACAGTCTCCATTCAAACGATCACCCTTCATTCATTTCTTAAGCTATGATCCCAACTCGCATATGGTTTTGTAGCTGCTCCAATGGCCTTTCATTTTCTGGTACTCCCGTTTCCAGGTCGTAGCTGGTTAGCGAGACATTCTCCGAAAACTACGAAATTTGCGCAAAATGCCACCCGGTTTTTTTTCGAAAAATCTTTATAACTTTTTATGCAAAGGCCCTGCCAAGCTAATGTTTTAACAAAAGTTAGGCATGAGTTGGCCAAACAAAATGAGCGCCCCAAAGTGTGCTGTTTAGGGGGGTATGGGGGGGTGTTTGCCCTCTCAAAGGTGTTCAAAAAAATTTTTTTTTCCGCAAAGCTTGGTGGTTCGCATACTGTTATATGCAGTTTTGTGTGCTGAGTTCGAAAATGCATTCGGTTTAGCTAGATTCGATCTGGATCGGGAGAAATTGGCGTCCAAATTTGAGACAAAGCCTATTTCTTGAGTGGCACTACTCGCTAGTATGACCATTAACGGCGGTGCAATGCAGTTTTTCTTATGTAGTTTTTGCTGCTGATTCCGAAAATAACTTTATTTTTGCTCTACGTTGCCTAGTTTTGAAGATATCGGTATTTTTATGATTTGGGAAGAAAACGGCTGCACTTGCTATAACATGCTCGTTTGAAAGGTGACTGAATTCAGTCGCATGTAGGGTACAGAGCCATCAAATTTATATCACCTAATGCAGTTGTTGCCGCTGATTACGAAAATGACATCTGTTTTTCAATATGACCGCTCCTGAGCTAGTTATATAGTGCTTATGCCCTGGTACTCAGACAATAAGTTATCTGTCAAATCTCGGCATAACGTGGTATCTATCTGGTGCCGTTTTCTCCGCTGATTCAGACTATCGTCATATTCTTGGGCTACGGCCACTCAGTCGCAAGTTATGGACCTCTGAAGTTTCATTAAGAAACATGCCATGAGAAGCTGTAATTCTGAAATAAATGTTCAGAATTTATGGATTTCTGAAGGGAACCTTTTGTCAGTCAATAGTGTAGCCGACCTATTTTGACCCGCTGAGTTCAAAAATGACCTTTGTTTTCCTCTACTGCTGTTCAATTTTGAGATACTACTCATCAAGCCAAATTTGCATTAATATTCATATATCTCCAAAAGGAGTAACTATAGATTGAAACAAACGCCATTTTTGAACTCAGCGGGTCAAAATAGATCGGGTACACTATTGACTGACAAAAGGTTCCCTTCAGAAATGCATGAATGCTGAACATTTATTTCAGGATTACGGCTTGTCATGGCATGTTTCTTAATGAAACTTCGGAGGTCCATAACTTGCGACGGACTGACCGCAGCGCAAAAATATGATGATATTCTGAATCAGCGGAAAAAACTGCACCAGATAGATACCACGTTATGCCCAGATTTGATAGATAACTTATTGTCTGAGTACCAGGGCATAAAAGTTACATAAGTAGCTCAGGAGCAGTCAGATTGAAAAACAGATGTCATTTTCGTAATCAGCGGCAAAAACTGCATTAGGGGATATAAATTTTTATGGCTCTGTACCCTAGATGCGACTGAATTGAGTCACCTTTCAAACGTGCATGTTATAGCAAGTGCAGCCGTTTTGTTCCCAAATCATAAAAATGCCGATATCTTCAAAAGTAGGCAACGTAGAGCAAAAATAAAGTTATTTTCGGAATCAGCAGCAAAAACTACATAAGAAAAACTGCATTGCACCGCCGTTAATGGTCATACTAGCGAGTAGTGCCACTCAAGAAATAGGCTTTGTCTCAAATTTGGACGCCAATTTCTCCCGATCCAGATCGAATCTAGCTAAACTGAATGCATTTTCGAACTCAGCACACAAACCTGCATATAACAGTATGCGAACCACTAAGCTTTGCAGAAAAAAATTTTTTTCGAACACCTTTGAGAGGCCAAACACCCCCCATACCCCCCTAAACAGCACACTTTAGTGCGCTCATTTTGTTTGGCCAACTCATGCCTAACTTTTGTTAAAACATCAGCTTCGCAGGACCTTTGCATAAAAAGTTATAAAGATTTTTCGAAAAAAAACCAGGTGGCATTTTGCGCAAATTTCGTAGTTTTCGGAGAATGTCTCGCTAACCAGCTACGACCTGGAAATGGGAGTACCAGAATATGAAAGTGCATTGGAACAGCTACAAAAGCGCATCGAGGTGGGATCCTAGCTTAAGAAACGAATGAAGGGTGATCGTTTGAATGGAGACTGACAGACAGACACCAAAAATCCCTGCCGACCCAAATTTGAGGGATGTACATAGCTCCGGTTCCAGGGGTTGCTGGCGGCCGGGCGTGCACCTTTGGTTTTCGATCGAGCTCTATTTTAACAGATATTAATATCAGCCTGATCTGTGAGATGACCCTGCTTCCCCCATCGAAGCCGACTTTCTCGCAAAATGCATCTTAAATGCTTCACTTATGGCACACATTGTACCTGGCTAAAACAATAGATTAAAGATGAAACAATATCGGAAAACCGAAAGTGTTGATGTATAATGATTATTGGGTGTTGCGGTGTAAAAAGCCAAACGGAATATCCCCAAAACAGTCTCTCAGCTTAAGGCAACATTACTACACAAAGCTGCAGCGGCTGTGCCTAACTTTCAATTTAGGGTCTCAATAGTTCATTTAGGGTTCATACTCGATCTGACCAGCCAGAATTAGCGACTGTTACCGTTCGATTTTTTAACGTGCGCCTTAGCTAAGGGTGCTAATTTCCATAAAGATGAAAAAGTAAGGCATGTGCAAATACTAACTCCAGATGAGACCGAAAGCTAAAAGATCCGTCTACTCAAACAAATATCTGCACTGAAATCGGACAATTTCCAAAACTACAGCCAATACTGTACGTGTACGCCTTCCTGTACTTCTATAGTGATCTGTGATGGCTTGGCTTCCGCTATGGAGTACACAAACATTAAATATGGATTGCTGCAGCACAGAACAATCTCATGCTTTCGAAATGAATTGATAAAATTCGATTGAAAAGGGTTGATTTCGTATTTCAAAAGCTAAATTGGTTATTCCATTGTCTTTTTATCGTGTTTTCTGCCCTTTACAAGCCAACGCACCGAAATCAAGTTTAGCAAATTTGTCTACCTACCTACAGTGTATGTAGGTAGCACATGCTTGACTGAACTGCGTCAGTTCTAGGACTCCCCAAACGACAAATCTTCTATCATTGGGCAGTTGGCGTTTCGCACCTAATTGTAGGCGGAGTTCATTGAGTCGGCGTTTCGCACCTCTTAGTCGGCGTATCGCACCAACACCGTTCTGGAGGGTAAAATAAGCAGAAATTAACAGTTTAAGTCCCTACATGATCTACTATATTACAGTGTTCCATATTTTCGGCGGATTTTTTGTTCTTACTACACCGGAAAGGGGTGTACCAGACCCGCACCCCCTGGGTACAGTACTAATACATTGTATGTACATTGTGTATCACTAAAATGACAAATTTGAATTGAAACACAAACGTTTATCTTCGGTAAGAACAGAGAAATTAAAGCGTATTCTACTTTGATTTTATGTTTTTGATGTTTTTTCTCAAAAATTCTCCTCGAGACCCCCTTATATTTTTATATGAACTTGTAGCCAACGATCAGCGCTACATTATGGAACTATTCATTCTTGTCCTAATTTGCATATTAACTATGAAAATGGCCAAAAACTAAAATTTGTGCGAGTTAACCCCCTCGAAACGTGCTTGAAATTTGACGCCGATACCAGATTCGGATTCCTCAGACTGTTGCGGTCTCGAATCATACCACTCTCATGGGTCTACGACGATTTTGAAGCAAGTTACGAGCGATTTCCCGAGGGGTAAAAGATACCCCTAGAAGCTATATTGCAGCTCTACTAAATGGCTATTTGAAGCACCCGAACTGGGCCATTTAGAGCTTTAGGGGGCTCTAGCGCCCTCCAGAAGAGTCGGATGCCGAAACGGACGACACCACTGAACAGGGTTGTATAATTAACAGTTAAAAATTAAGACCTGTTATTAACAGTGTTAATAACGTTAATAACAGTGTTATTAACATAAAAACCTGTTAAAAATTCAAAAACGCCTGAATTTGCTCCAGCAGCATGGCAAAAGCCTAGTAAACACTATTTCATGGCCATAAGCTAATCATTTAAAAAGGTATTGCAGTTTTATATAGAAACATAACAGTGCAGCAGCATTATGAAAACAGTGAATCATTCACTGGTCTGTAACCGACTGAAAAGACCAGATTCCGAATCACTCTCATGGGTCGGGTAGAGGGGTCCCTTAACCTGTCTCATGGGGGCGTGAGGGGGTTGGCCTTTCCAGCAGGCAATAACCGCCCCCAAACCCCCTAATGTAGACCGTCTTGTTGCTGTTAGAAGAGGATTTCCAGTTGCTGGACATTCTCGTGTCTGAGCTTTCCTGTCTGCAGAGTCACTCGGTCACCCGAATTCTTGACTAAATTTTTCAACTGCATGTGCAAAAACCTGGTCAAGAAGTTCACTATTTCTCAATTTCTGGTATTAAGCCCAGTGCGCAAGCCAAGATAACAAAGTTTGGACGTAGTCGCTGACTGTAAGGAAAGATGCCTTTAAAATGGTCCTGCTTTCATGGTACAGTGTCTGAGCTATTATTTATGGTATTTCTGTGGTGATATAAAGTATGTTCCCTGAAAATATACTGGGTGTTGCTCGACAATTGGTTCGTTATTGAGACCCTGCCCTATTGTATTGGCAGTTTGCTGTGCAATCACTTCAATTAGCGCACTCATCTGGATTACTACAGCCCGTTTCTAAGTTCAATGAATATATAGATTTTTGCGAATAACTTCTTACAGATGCGTCGAAGGGTTTTGGGCTTCATGACCAAAGTTGTAGAGGGGCTTGAGCTCTGGTTGAATTTGCATTCTAATCTGCGCAACGTTGCTTGGTATCCTAATTTGCGCCATGGAAAAAATGAACTTTTTATATGGTCACTATGGAAGCGATTTGAGCACGGAATTGGATTCCTCACGCGGTGGCGATTCTAAAGATGTATTTATATTGATTGTAGGTCGAACGGTTCCAAAGATAGTTCCCTTTGAAAGTAGGCCTACTGTGGATAGGGCCCGACCGGATACAAATTTCTACCGGATCCGGATCCGGATATGCCCATATCCGGCCGGATCCGGATCCGGATATCATTGATCAACTTAAAATTTTTTAGAATGTAATAAAACCACATATATACATTTCTTTGTTCAGTAACAATTGATTCAAAACAACATCTAATAGTTGTAGTTCAAACAACGCAAGTTATACTTGTTAAACAACAACATTTCTACATTTTCGGGCTTCAGAGAGGAGCGATCGCCTTCCCAAATCGAGCCAGCAGTCTTAAATGTTCGCTCGCTAGCTACCGTGTGACAAGACTTAAGAATCAGTCTCTGGACCTATCGAGTCTTAGTATTCAGAGCCAAAATTGAAACTTTGGCCTAGAGAGAGAGCTGTAAGTTGGTACACTAATACCGATACTATCGATAGGATTTCCTGATTTGACGCTCCAGTCCCGAGATACAGCCGTCTGAAAATCGGCTCGCTTAACTATAGGACAAAAATTTCGAACTTAAATTTCTTTCCTGCTAAAAACAGTTGGGACCTAGAATTTTACGTAACTTTTAGAGTACTTTAAGAATTTTTGGTCGCTTTTCGATTTTGACGAAAAAATTTTTTTTCGACCCCCTTCTGGTCCCGCCAGCTCGTCTGGAAGCCCCCATGTGTGTTTTTTATTTCAGATTATTGTAGCGCCATTTGTTAGCTACAGATTGGTACCAAGTATGATAGCGGTTTGGTACTGTAGTTGGCTTTGCCTCTTGCCACGACCAATTAGAGCAAAGCACTTGCCAACTGGGCATGAAACCTTAGCTTCATCGGGACCATGCACATTAAAATAAACACAAAAAACGAAACTGTTAACGTGTAACTTTCAGTTGTGTACAATTCCCCCACTATTTACACTATGGTACTGCAATATTTATGTTCAAATACGAAAAAAATCACGTTTTCTCATCTGTGACTGATATCCGGCATATCCGGCAGGTAATATCCGGATCCGGTACCGGATCCGGATATGGCCATATCCGGCCGGATCCGGATCCGGATATCCGGTCGGGCCCTAACTGTGGAAACGGGCGTTGGGGTCGATTCGTGTCCAGTAGTTTTTAGTCGTCCATGTGTTTACTATACTAATTTGTAGTCAGACTGTTGAAGGTCTCAATAACTAGCAGAAGTACGGTATATAATCATTCTATGAAGCGCTGGATGCATCCTGAGTTGCGGGAAGCTTAAAATAATTTTTTACACTAATTCGAATTATTTACAAGCCCCATGTTAATAACGTGTTAATAACACGTGTTAATAACGTGTTGTTAACAGCTACCCAACCCTGCCACTGAATTCCTGGGGTCCGAATTGACTAGAAAAAGTCGTTTCTAGAAATCTGTCGGGTAAAAAAGGTAGTTTTGCACCACTAAGTAGGTTTTACTATGGGAGGGCAAAAATTTTGGTCGATTTTTGAGCCAGTACCCCTCGGGAAATCGCTCGTAACATGCTTCAAAATCGTCGTAGACCCATGAGAGTGGTATGATTCGAGACCGCAAGACTCTGAGGAATCCGTATCTGGTATCGGCGTCAAATTTCAAGCACGTTTGGAGGGTGTCAACTCGCACAAATTTTAGTCTTTGGCCATTTTCATAGTTAATATGCAAATTAGGACAAGAATGAATAGTTCCATAATGTAGCGTTGATCGTTGGCTACAAGTTCATATAAAAATATAAGGGGGTCTAGAGGAGAATTTTTGAGAAAAAAATCAAAAACCGCCCATCGCCAATAATTTTTGAACAGACTTTAGTATACTACTTAGAAAAGCGGACAGCCATTAGTTCATTAATTCAAAAACGGCTTTCTATAATCTTATCGATTTTTTCAGGTCTGTTTTTCAGTTCAACAGCGATTGTTGTACGTAGGTCCTAATTAGTATTGGGTATTAGGGCATAAAAAACCCAAACACCAATACTGTACCTGGAAAACACCCCAATACACCCAATACCACTTCGCACTCTACTTTTTAACAATCTGTACGGCTGCTGTGGTGGACCCATAATCGTTCCGTTCCCTCCATTCAAATTTCAAACCGTATACAGTACTGTAGCGGTACGTTGTCAGAAAAATGGTCTACCCTTGAACTGATCACAGCATCAATCAGTTTTATTGAGAGTGTCCGTTCCTTTAACTATCACCACCATCATGTGTACAGCCACTACTCCAAGAAACAGCCAAGCCGGTATCATCACTATGTAGAGTCTGAGAGAGGTCGGTTTGCCCTGATGCAACCGTTCCAGTTCGTCGAACCGCGCCGCCATCATTGCCTGGAAGGCCATCTTCAGAAAGATCAGCATTGTCCAGTAAAAGAGAGTGAGAGGGTGCGGCAGGTGATGCTCGAACGGGCTCGGACGCTGTCTGGCCGCCCGCACCGCCTTCTGCAGATTGAAGAGCAACATGAGAGCGTCCATAATCCAGAGAGGAGTGAGAACAGTGAACCACGACCACCTTACGCGCTCGTCCAGTTTTACGGTCAGAATTATTGCAAATGCAAGTCCCAATGTCCACAGCACCAGCGCCCCGTGTACAGCTGCCATGGATTTTAGTTTCGATTTTTTGTCTTCTGCAAATCCGCAAAATTCTACGTTCGTTCGTTCCTACGTCCAAAGTTTTAAAGTGCGAGTACACTACGCTGTGTACCAAATTCACACTTTAGAAATTTATTTAGAACCTTTAGTTGTGCACTTCCACATGTCCTTGGTCAAGTACTAAATGAGCATACATGGGCCGTGGGGGTAGGGTCGGGTTTATCCCCTCGTCAGCCAACACCATCCCTTCGGTGCATACCCGCGCCCCGACCCCCTCCTCCCGGAGGAAGAAAATTTTCGCTTATTTAAGGCAAAATACATAGGCGTTTTTGGACTTTTTTCCTGGACCCCTCGGCTCAGCCACCCCCAGACCCCAGCAGACACCTGTATGTATTGTAAGTAACTAAATTTATCGAACAAAGTGCCTGCATACCATTTCTGTCAGAAGGAATAAGATCCATTTATTGAGTTAGAAATTCGATCTGAAAGTTTTGGTCCCATAGTTAAGGAGACCGATTTTCAGGAGACTGTATCTCAAGACTGGAACTTCAAATCCGCTAATCCTCAGCAGCTGAACGATAACTCGTAAGTATGTATAAATGTGCCAACTTACAGCTCTCTTGGTCAAAGATTCAATTGTGATGTGTTTGGGTCTTGTGTGTATGCTGTCGGCCGGACGCGTCTGTATCGCGTCGCTAAGTGCGTACCGTGCCGGTTCTCTTCGAAACAACAACGACAGCTACGTACATGGCACAGCAAGGAACCAAGCTGTACCTGCCTGCGCCAGACCGCTACTGGGCACGACCGGGCGAGTCGCCTGTGTTGTCATGGCCCTTGTGGGAAGTGCTCTTCACTGCATTCGTAGACAGTGTTGACGCCACCCGCCCTGCTGACGGCAAGCTCCCTGATCAGGAAAAGAAGAAGTTCCTGTACTCCTACATTGGTGCGGCGGCATTGTCGCAACTGGCTAGCCAGCGGGAGTTTAGCAACCCGGCTACTCCCTACGCAGACCTGCTAGCGGCGGCCAGACGTGTTTTTCACCGCCCTACCAACGTGGTCAGAGCCCACTTCGACTTTCTGCAACGATCACAACATTCCGGAGAGCCTGTCGCTGACTACCTCCGGGAATTGCGGCTGCTAATCCAGCAGTGCAGTTTCCCGGTCAATGAAGGCGTGATCACCGAAGCAGACCTGACCGAATACCTGTTGGCCATACAGTTGGTCAAAGGTATGAGTTGCCGCGAGACGCAGGAGAAGTTATTGGCTGAGAGACAAGTCAACCTCGATCGGTTCGCTGAAATCGCACAAGCGGACGAGACGGCGCGCCAGGATGCTGCCAAACTGACGGGAAGTCGACCTGCGCAGATCGGGGCGGCCAGTCAACAATGGACTCAACGTTCCAGTAAGAAGGTGCAGCGAGGGGGCAAGCCGCCTGCCTCTGCGCCTCACAAGGACCACAAACCACCAGCGGAGAAGAAGTCAACTGCAGCAGACACCTGCACGGCTTGTGGCAGACGTGGCCACAGAGCCAAAGCCGAATCGTGTCCAGCGAAAGGACAGCAGTGCCACAATTGCGGCAAAGTGGGCCACTTTGCGCAAAAGTGCCGATCGGGCCCACCCGACCAGAGGAATCGAGCCATTCGTGTGCGAGACGTCACCAGAGGAGGACGAGCCTCAGTCAGACGTCTACAACGTTCGGTACACTGTCAGGTGTTGCTCACACCAGACAAGGGCCAATCGGGCCATGTACTGCGGATGTTGGTCGACACCGGCTCAGATGTCACGGGAATCACGGAGTCTACATGGCGTAAGTGCTTTGGACAGGCCCCTGTCAAGCCAGCCGGTCGGCTCACGAATTTTGACAGCTCTGTCATCGCTACCCGAGGACAATTCAGGGCGCAGCTTTCGTTAGAAGGACGATCAGCGGCCGTGCCAGTGTATGTGTTTGGAAATCGATGCAACAATACACTGGGCATGGACGCGCTGCGTGCACTGGGAGGGGTGCACATCGATGTGGATTCGAATCGCGCCACCATCCAGGACAAACCCAGATGCGCAGCTGTGCAACAACCTGAACCGGGAGCAGCTACAGCCAGTTGTCCGCCGGAAACTGGCCACCGAGACTCACAGCGAACCACGCTGGAGACTTGGAAGACAGCAGGGTTGCTGTCACTGTTGACAGAGATGCCCGACCTGATGAAAAAGGAAGTCGGCACGTATCCAGATTTCAAGCACCGAATTCGGCTCAAGCCAGGCGCAACGGCGCCACCTAAACAGCCTGTACGATCGATTCCAGTGCGCTATGAGCAGAGAGCCAAAGAAGCCGTCGAGCTGATGGAGCGCCAAGGCATCTGGGAGAAAGTTGAGCATGCCGATCGAGTCCACGGCATGGTCGTTGTCGAGAAGCCGGACGACCCCAGCTCGGTCAGAATAACCAGTGACCTGAGCCCGCTCAACAAAGACATCGATCCTGTGCTGTACCCGCTGCCTAACATCCACGATTTGCTGTACAACAGACTCAGTAAGGCGGAAGTCTTCAGCAAAATCGACCTACTGAAGGGGTACTTCAACGCGGAGTTGGATGAGGACAGCCAGCTGCTGACAACAACTGCCACGCCATGGGGCTACTACGCTTACAAGAAGCTGCCCATGGGCTTGAAGGACAGTGCAGCAGTGTTCCAGAAACTGGTACACGAAACGCTAGAAGGTGTGCCAGGGTGCCAGCCCTACATCGACGACATTTTGGTGTATGGGGCAAACCGGCTGGAGCATGACAACAGCTTGAAGCAGGTACTACAACGGCTAAATGAGAGGAACCTCCGCCTCAACCTGCAGAAGTGTGTCATCGCTCAATCATCAGTCAAGTTCCTGGGCCACGTAATCTGCAAAGGTTGTGTCAAGCCGGACCCAGACAAGCTGGAGAGCCTGCGGCAGATGGCACCACCTAAAAACATCAAAGATGTGCAGAGTTTCCTGGGCGCAGTCAACTACTTGAGCAAGTTCGTGCCCTCACTGTGCGACAAGCTGGAACCGATTCGAGCACTCACACGGGCTAACACGAAGTTCATGTGGGGTCGGGAGACTCAGGAGGCGTTCGAACAAGTGAAAACGTTGCTCTGCGGACCGAAGGGACTACACTTGAAGATGTTTCATCCCCTAAGGCAGACCTTTGTCACTACCGATGCGTCCGGTTATGGCATTGGTGGGATGCTGTCACAAGTGCACTACGGCCAGGAATCTCCAGTCGCGTTCGGGCACCACACTTTGGACGGAACCAAACGGAAGTGGGACACCACCGAGAAGGAGGCCTATGCGGCGATGTTTTTCTGCGAGTATTGGGAGAAATACTTGCTCGGCAGACACTTCACGCTACGGACCGACCACCAAGCGCTGCAAGCTCTGTTGCACCGGCAGGCAAACCAGAGGAAATCGCAGAAATTCGAACGTTGGGTGCATCGACTCAACGTATTCGACTATGAGGTACAGTACCTGGCCGGTGGCAACAACTACATGGCAGACGTGTTGTCTCGACTGCAGACCGACTCTGCATCAAGTGGCGCGATCCGTTGCGTCCGAGAATTGGGGTTCTCAGACCGGAGAATCGCCAAAGCCATGAAGGACGACCCAGTGCTGAGCCAAGTCAAGCAGTACTGCCTGGAGGGTTGGCCGCCCAGAGCCAAATTGCCCAGCCAGCTGCACAACTTGCCGTACCATACGGTAAAAGATGAGCTATCGGTTGAGGACCGCACAGGGCTGGTGTTGCGGAACAACAGCCAGATCGTTGTGCCGGGTCCCCTCCGGCGTGAACTACTCAGCAAAGCCCACGAGGGACATCCGGGAATCGTCCGCTACAAACGCAAACTCCGCGAGTGCTATTGGTGGCCCGGAATGGCCACTGAGAGCGAGGAATTCGTGCGTCAATGCAGTGCCTGCCTCAATTCCGCCAAGTCGCAGCCCAAGGTGCCCACACACGGAGAGCATCTGTTCACCCCAGACGAACCGTGGGTGGAATTGTCAATGGACATCACCGGTCCATTTGAGACAGCTCCAGCCCACAAGAAGTACATCGTTGTGTTACTGGACAACTACTCCAAGTACCCAGAGATTCTGTGTACAAGTGATACGTCATCCAGGACGATCATTCGGTGGTTAAAGCAGGTGTTCGCTCGCTATGGCAATCCTGCCAGAATTCTCACAGACAATGGTCCACAGTTTGTGAGCCTGGAATTCGAAGAATTTCTACAGGAGCGAGACATCTTCCACCAGAAAGCTCCAGTCTACACACCGCAGCAGAATGCGTTCGTGGAGGTGTTCAACAGATACCTCAAGCATCATGTTCAGACCTTCGTTGGAACCCAGGAGTGGGAAGAAGGACTGACGCAGACCCTGTGCCACTTTCGAGCGACCGCTTGAGGTAGTGAGGAACAGAGCCCTGCAGAGAAGATGTTCAAGCGTCAGCCGCGGCTTGCTTTCGAAACTTGCCGCCAGCCCCGCCCCAATCGGGGGAAAGGGGAGGAGACGTTGGACAAAGGCGACAAAAATGTTGCTAATAATACACGACCGCGGAAGCCGCCCTGGCTTCAGACCTACTACAAAGGACAACGTGTTCGCGTCAAAAGGAGCCACACTCCCAAAGGACAGTCGCCATGGTCTCACAAGTGCTACACAGTAACCGCAGTCCTGGGCAAATACAACTACAGACTGTCAGATGGTCAGCTGTGGAATGCCAGGAACATGCAGCGCGTGCCAGACGACCCAGTAAGCTCAGAAGTGGTCGAGTTGGAGACAGGCCAAAGAGAGGGCGAGGAAGAGCATCAGCTAGCAGAGCGGCGCTACCCTCTCAGAGAGCGAAGACCCGTCGATCGCTATGGAGACTGGGACTACACATAGAAGATCCACTCTAAAAAAGAAAAGGGTAGTTGATGTGTTTGGGTCTTGTGTGTATGCTGTCGGCCGGACGCGTCTGTATGTGTAATTGCCGCGCCAGTTTCATGTGTGCTTTGTGTCTGTTGGCGCCAACCAGGTCAAGTGGCTGGGAACGGATGTGGCAGCGAACAAAGAGACAAAGAAAGCCAGGCCGAGCGCATACCGAGCCGTACCTACACTCTACACTCTTCTCTCCCGTGTACGCTGGTGTGCGGTCGGTCCCAATTGCTCTCCCTACAGAGTGTGTATAATAAGTCTGTCCGGCCGAGTTTGTTGTAGCCGTTGGTATGGATAAAGACTGTGTGCTAGCTTGAAGAGCCACCGCATCCGCGCAGCCAACTAGTACAGCAGCAAGCCATACAACGAAGAGGACAACAACAAATCTACCAACCAACAGACAAATTTATCAAATTGTACGTAGGGTCTGAACAGAATAGAGTGTAAAGAAGACTCGATCCAATCCATACATGTGCATGGTCGGCGGCTCAGGGAGGGACGGCCAGGTCTCCGTGCGTAGTTGCCTGGACATAGGTGCAAATTTTCGGTGGGAAATTCAAATGTTGGCGGGAAATTTGAATTTTCGCCCAACATTTTGGCGGGAAATTTGAATTTTGTCCAAAAATTCGAAATTTTCGGTTAAAATTCAAAAATTTGCGGTACAAATCAAATTTTCGACAAAAAATTGCCAAAAAACCACTTTTCTGGTAAAAACATTGCCAAAAAATCGAAATTTTTCTGGAAAATTTGAAAAATATTCGGGTTTGGTGCGTAGTTGCCTGGAGGAAGGGTGCGTAGTTGCGTAGTTGCCAAAATTGATTTCTGTGGCTTAAAAACGCATCTGGAGGCTTTCTAGCAGTCTCTAGCAACGTTTGGTAGATTTTCATTTTCGTCCCCCCCCTGGGCACCCCCATGCACATGTATGATCCAATCATAGACTGACTCTTAAACTGTCACCTCCATACATGTAACAGGGGGGTCTGCCCCCCACCCGACTTAGGCCAGCCCCCCCCGGATGGGGACCCCCCCGAGACGATTTCACCGACCCCCCCTCCGATTTTTCTGGCAAGTAAATTTTCGAGCAAATTTTTGCAATTTTTTACAATTTCACACACAAAAATTGTCAAAATCGCCTGCAAAACAGCACTTTTTAGCTGTATTTCAGCCCAAATTAGCGATTTTTGGCAATTTTTAGCCAAAAAATTGCGATTTTTTCGATTTTTGAGCGTTTTTTAGTGCCCACCCCCTCCCCCAAAATTTTGGCTCAGACCCCCACGGCCGGCGCCAGACCCCCCCAACCCCCCCTCCCCCCATCGGCGGATGACCTGTTACATGTATGGTCACCTCTATCTAGCACCAGATTTAAACAAGTACTCAACAGTCAAATCAAATCAAAGCAAAGTCAAGAAAGTGATGGCAGATATGGGTATGGGGAAGCGCTTATGTACAGTAGTGGTTGAAGCGACAAACTGCTGACTCGACCAAAATTTTGAGAGTAAAAATTCTGAGGCTCTAGTATAGTAAACATGTCAAAGTTGTAGCGAAATTCATTGGCGAGCACAAAACTTACGGCAAGTCGAAACCTGCAAGCGGACATGTGGAAGTGCATAACAAACTAGTGATTTGATTGAAGGGACAGACTTGGCCAACATTTTAAAAGTAAAAACTCTGAGCTTGTGTAAACCAATTAACTAAGACAATTTCGCGCGTGAACAGGCTAGCAGATACCGCGGCAGAACCATTTTTGGTCAAAAATACAACAAAACCAGAGGTTTTCTGCCAAATTATACATTGTCGTGCGACTTTTGTATAGCAAAATTCCCTGACCAATCAGGGTGAGGAAACCGCAACCAATGAGAAAATTTAAGACTAAGTAACCAAACCGATAAATAGCAAAATAGCGACTGGACATTTCTACCAGTTAACAGCTAGATTATACGTAAGCGAAGATTGCA
>JASANB010005265.1:0-47381 GCA_030248155.1 Sabatieria punctata | reverse complement strand
AAATATGTAAAAATATAAACCTCTAATTGCTTGTGCTGTTTATTGCTGACTTATAATTAAACCCTTTAACATTAGCACAAGTTATTTCACTTTGGGCAGTCCTCTTGTTATTTATTGCTGTGTCGTTATTTATAACATGAATTCACCGAAAATTGTCTTTAGAAATTTTCTAGTTTGAATCATAGAAAAGGATTTCTTAAGTCGCTGTTAGAGCTCAGTGCAAAAGAAGTATTATGCAGGTTGCTAGATAAAATGTTGGTTGCTTCCAATGAATTTACTTAAAATTGCATGTATGTATGTACGTGAATTTTCCTACTCCTTAAAATTTGCATATTGATTTTTCAAAAATTCTTCGAGCCTTCCAAAAAAGTTTTTTTTAAAACTGCTTATTTTTTCAATTTTTGACGCTAATAACTGTGATACTACATGTACGTACCGTACCATGTATATGTTTACTCACATGGCAAGGAAGAAGGCGCTCAGAAGCTATTAATAATCATGCAGATACGGAGATTATTCAATCAAACTGTTAATGGTAATCTATGTGTTAATCAAGCACAGCCTAACCAAGCGACTCCTTTCCAGAAAGAAGACAGTGAAACGTCAGCTTTGCTTTTAGCTATTTACTCCTAATTCTGTTATGAGTGTTATTTTTAGTTGATCTAATAATTTGTGATGAGCATAGCTCTTGGCAGGATGAAACGAAATCTCAGAACAAGAAACCAATATGCTGATAGCAGCAAGCTAAACAAACGTCATGTTGTGTCGGCTGGTCGCTCTGTCACGGCGATTTGGCTCAAATCGCTATTGCCAGGCGCACCAAGGTTGTGAGAGCTGTCAACAAAGCTTCTGCGCTTGCTTGTGCGCTGCCTGACGTAGCCAGATAGGTCTGGTGCACCTTCAAACAGATTCAAAGCCCATAGCGCTCGCAATTAAATCTGCCTGCCTCGCTCCCAGCACTGCAATCAGCCATCTAGACATCTCGCCTACCCCCAACCAGGCGCTTTCACACAGATATGCCTTTGCCTACAGCTATAGGAAGGTAGCTTTTAGTGTGCGAGCCGCAGTATCAATGTGCCCATAGCGCTTGAGTTACTGCCTCAAATAGTTTTATGGGCGGAGTGCGGTTATTAGGCGGACGGGGCTTAAAGCCTCAATTTTTCGTAATTACCTCTCATCATAGTGTTGATTTTGAGGACTTGCGCGTGCGCGAAGTCTTTGGCACGGTTGTCCGCGCTCAACTGGCTTTAATCTGCGCTTGAGCCTCACGCGGCCTGCTTTGGTTCGATCAAAATTGTATGAATAGTTGCTTGCGGCCGGCTCTGTCTCTGTCACACTCATTTCCGCGACGTCTGTGCAACCAATCCTGGTCATTATGAACCAGCAAGTTACATCCGACACTCGCGGAGGTGGCCACAGTGAGTGTCAATTGTTGTTTGATTGCAACGCTAATATCCGTAGTCCCAGTCAAATCCTCTCTCTCGAAGGCAGTCCACGAAGGAGGAGTGTGACTGGGCTGGCGCGCTCCCAGAAAGTTTCCCTTTGTCAAATACAGATCCGGAATACATCTGGATGTTCCTGAGGATTCCGGCTTCCGTGACCGGGCCGGCATGAGTCTTGGAAATGAGCGAATGCTGTACAGGTGGGTGGAAACGAAAGGGACAGTCAGTTTCAGACTACCTCAAAAACCCCTTCTCCTACATAAAACGCAAGAGCTGGGCTCCGGACAACAGTGTTCAGCTGGCAGACCAGTTCGATGATCCGAACCACATTCCAATTTCATCGATGATCAAAGACAAAAAGGTTCTATTTGGTATTCGGTATTTGGATGGAGTGCCAAAAGCAGACAGTTCTGCTGAAACGACCAGTGCACCTAGGAATGCGAGCTTAGCCAATATTATGACTACAAGCAGAGCCAGTTGCACCAGGTGCTGCCAGTGAGAGAGAGTTTGCTTTTAGTTCACTTGGCTGCGCATCAACTCGCACAATTTTGAAGTTTTTTCAGGCCTCTCTTAAAAGATTACTCCACTTTTAGCGCATGCAACTTTTCTCCCTTGCATCACCTCTCAGCACCTGACTGACTGATTGCAAGCTTTGAGTTGCAAGTGTAGCAAGACAGTTCAGAGTTTTCTGTTTTTCAGTTTCATATCGCCACTGGCAGTACGGAGACTGCAACAACTAGCCAGAGACCAACACCAAACAGGCGCACTGCCTGAAGGACTAGAGTCAGTCAAGGATATGCAAATCTGGTGCTGCTGAGCCGGCGCAGCATGCAGAAACAACATATGCTCACATTGGGCTTGACCATTTTCATGCGAAACTTTGAAGAATGTCCAGAAACAGCCGATATGTTCTACTTTGGCAGACAAGTGCCCCAGAACAAGAAAGAATTGAAGAACAATAAAGAGTTCCGATTCCATGCTCTCCGCTTCATGCAGGTCTTGTACTTACTATGTTTTGAACCCTCAGTTATTGGTTAAGAGCATGGACCTCAACTAAACTTGATTTAAACTGTTATAAGGATTTCGGATATTTTAAACTGTATAGGTACGGAAGCAAAACATGCATTGATAGAAGAAATTTTTCATACAAATAGAAAACCTTGTTTAACGCAGTTGTTGCCGATAAATCGACCTGACATGTTTATTTTCAATAAACCCCAGCTACTGATGAGTTTACAGGCTCGTCAATTTGAGACTTAATTGAGGTTACCTAGATATTTGTTTTGTTCAGTGTCGATATGAATTAGAGAAGCCAGCCATGCATGCTCTGTCAGATCACCTGCTAGTCTGTTTATTATGAGCGACTGTTTATCTGCGCTATTATTAGCTTGTTTTTGTGGCTGGTTGAGATTCGCGCGAGCACTATGCGCTGTCAATATTGATTAAGGACTCAGGCAAATGACCTGAGAGCAAGTTATTTTTCAGATCATAGAGACGACAGTTGAGAACCTGCAACAGCCGCAGTCGAATATGAGCGTCAAGTCAATTCTGCACAATCTCGGTCACGTTCACCAGAAAAAGCGCGAGCGTGGTTTCAGACCATCTCTACCGGACCGTTTTTCATCGGCACATGCTTGAAGTGCTGGTTCAGCACTTGGGAAAATCCGGTACAGTGATTTTTGTTTATGCTGATTATCAGTAGGCACGGTGCGGATTGTCAGAACACTCGGCCACTGAAATACGACCAGCCTGGGACAAGATAATCGCTTTCATCGTGCACGAACTGAAGGTCGGTTAAGTGGAAGGTATAGCATCGCACACACAGGAATCGGTGGCTGGAGCTGCAGCGTCACCTGTTAGGAGTCCCGCACCGCGACCTTGAGTCTTGACTATGGAAGCTGCATAGGACGCCACAAACCTTTCCAGCTGTTGATTAGTGACGTGAACTGAACAGTGATCCATGACTCCCGTTTTAGTGGTTTATGTCAAACCTGGTTGTGCTATGTTCATTGTTTATTTTGCATCTGCACTGTGTAAGTAATCGGATAAATAGGATATACATGTATTGGCGCGTGCTAGACAGCCATGGGTTCTACCTTGCAGTCAAGAAGAGGCCATGGCAATGGTGGGAAATCCCGAAAGCAGCTTTGCGCTTTTCGATGGCTAATTACTACATATACTGGAGAGAAAAATAAGGAAAAACAACAATAAGGTATCATAAGCATTTGGCGAAATATTTGGAGAAGCTAAATTTGATAAGAATGCGTTCCAACTACGCAAAAACGTTTCCTGCTGTTTTTAATGAGACAGAGGGAAAGCAAAAGTTGTCCATAAAAATCGATAAATCTAGGTACTAAACCAAAGCGGGAATAAACATACATATAACAGGGGTCCGCCCCACTCAACTTAGACCCAGACTCGGCCAGTGGGACCCCCTCGAGGCGAAATTTCCGACCCCTCCGATTTTCTGCAATCTTTGAGCATATTTTTGCGTTTTTCTACAATTTCAGGCACAAAAACTGCCAAATTCGCCTGTAAAAACCACTTTTTAGCCGTATTTGAGTGTAAATTAGCGATGTCTCACGCTTTTTAGCCGAAAATTATCGATTTTTGAGCGGTTTTTAGTGCCCTACCCTCCCAACCACCCCTCCTCTTCGGTTCGGTGGATGACCTGTTACATGTATGAGAAGGAGTTGGGGTCAGTTCGCCGCGACCGGTTTGCCGCGGCCGGTTTGCCGAGAGCCAGTTCGCCGCAGGGTTATTCCGCCGCGGACCGGTTCGCCGCAGATAATTTTTAAATTCGGTTTAGCAAGCATACATTGTACTGCCGTAGCTTAGAATGCGAAGTAAATGTGGTGGCATATTATGAAGTCCGCCAAACTTATTATAAGGCTCTGGAATGCAACCTGGGTTTGAGCTGGGCGAGGGGGTTGGCTACAGAATGCCGAATTGAAAATGCCAAAAGGTAAAGAAATGCCGAATGTGCAAAATGTTTCGATTACTTCAGTTGTTTTCGATGATTAAGTTCGCTCGAAATGTTGCCCTCTGAAAAAATCGAATGCTCAACGATGGGACCGAAATTTCAAAATCGAATTTCTATTGCACTAATCAGAGTTTTTTACTTAAAAATTGGGGTAGCTTTTGGAGTACTTTAAGAATAAAAAGAATTCCATTTTAGAGGAAAACAATTTTTCGAACCCCTTTGGGCACCCCTCCTAGCTCATCTGGAAGCCCCTTATCCGTTTTTTTTATTTCAGAATAATGTAGCGCTGTCAATTCCCTACAATTTGGTATAAAACAAATTCAAATTTTTTTTAGTTTTTTATCCTTGTGGCTATATTTCACCACATTCCTCCACCGCTCAGCCATTGTGTTGCATAATATACAGTGCATATCAGACCCAATGCGCACTCATTTTAGCCCAAATTTTTAATTTCGACAGTTTGACTTTCGGACTTATGATCCATAAATATATAATCAGCTGAAATAACTTTTTGTGTTTTAATTAGGGGGTTCAGCTGCAAAATCTAATATGCAACTGAGAAAAAGCTGTCATTTAGGCCTTTGACCTGAAAAAAAAAAAACAGTGTTTTAACTTTGATTCGTTAATCCAGAAATTCGCTAATCCGGACAAAATTTGCCGGTCCCAGTTTGTCCTGTTTTAACGAGACATGACTGTACGTCTACATAATACACATTACCACATTAACTTAACATACTAAGCTGTCACAGTGTATGTACGCTTGCTAAACCGAATTTAAAAATTATTACCTGCGGCGAACCGGTCCGCGGCGGAATAACCCTGCGGCGAACTGGCTCGCGGCGAACCGGTCGCGGCGAACTGGGCGTCTCCCATGAGAAGAACTGAACGTGCCCAACTACTAGGAATAACTATTGGCATTTTATTAGGCACTATAAAATTGCGCTCCATTCGAGCTGTCAAGCGAAATTACCTTCTCCACATTGGAACTGCTTTCCTGAACCGAAGACTGAGCATGAACGCTTTCCAAGTTTTGCGTGGTTGGCGGGGGTCACTTTATAGCGCCTGAATACCTAGGGTTCTGTGAACTCGACGTAATGTCAGAAGATTGATTTGTTCAAATAACTTTAACATGTACATATAACCTAGGCTTTGTTTTATTTGTTTTACTGCTTATGCCTAAGTACCGTTTTACAGGTGTCTGGCTTTAAAAAAGGAAGTAAAGATTGATTGACTGATTGATTGAAAGAACAAAGGTTTAAATAAAGTGGTGGCTGTCTGTGGTGTGCGGCCGAGGCGAACAGTGGCATCACGTTAAAAACTTCGTCTGTGCTGTTATTGCTGTTCAGTTATTTGAGACTATACTACTATTGGCATATGCATTGGCTCTTCCAAGCATGTTATCTCTGTTGCACTTTAGCAGGCCGACCAAACCATACATGTACGACAGTCAGGGAAAAGTAACAAATATGGTACAAGAACACATGGAAATGGCATACATGTAACAGGTGATCGGCCGAAGGGGGGGGGCAGGGGTTGGGGGTCTGAGCCCAAATTCTAGGGAGGGGTTGGGCACTAAAAACGCTCAAAAATCGCACTTGTTCGGCTAAATATCATCAACAATCGCTAATTTTGACTAAAATACAGCTGAAAAGTGCTGTTTTACAGGCAATTTTGACAATTTTTTGTGTTTGAGATATAAAAAAACGCAAAAATTTGCTCAAAAAATTAGTTGCCAGATATCGGAGGGGGTCGCGACCCGGCGGGTCTGGCCCAAGTCGAGTTGGGGGTAGACCTACAGTTACATTTATGGGAAATGGTACGATACTGGTTTGGGTACGATACATGTAACAGGGGTCTGGGAGGTCTGTCTCCTACCCGACTCTTAGGCGAGACCCACCGGCCGGCGCCCCGCCCCCCCAACCACCTCTGCCCCTTCAGCGGATGACATGTTACATGTATGGGTACCACTAAATGGGTTATTCAAGAGTAAGTGGTACCATACGGTACCAGTACCGTATAAGGAAGTACCACTCTGAAGTTAAACCAGTACCATAATATGGTACCAGTCCAGTTCCGAGCACTTTCTGGTAAAATCAAGTTTTTTTTTGGCTTAAAATAAGCTATTCTGAGTTCGATTTCATCCTCATCTATATAGCTATGTATACTTCCATCATAATCTCTCATACAAATTTTTTTCCAAAAAATTTCCTGAGGGCAAGCGGACAGCTGAGCGGGTAGGTCAGATCAAAGCCAGAAGGGGGGTTTAAACTCTTCAGGCCCCTTTGACCATCTCTGACGATACATGTTTTGCATGATCGACAGCACAGGTGACAGTCAGGACTCTATGCGTAGTTGCAGTAAAAATGTAATAATATTTTGACAGAAAATTGCGCAAATGAGCCAGTTTATCAGCGAATATTTAGTGCAAAAATAGCCTAATTATGGACTGAAACGATTTCAGTACCAACCAGTACCGGACGCTGGGGTCAACAAACCAGTTGGCACTATAATTAAATTAGCTAAAACACATAAGACAACACTCACACCGTCCCAGCAGATGATCTTGCGAAAGGTCGGATCCTCGACTATTTTCCAGAGCTTGACCAGAAACAGCGGAATCTTCTCGTTCGCACTGTCCGGGTCCATTTTGGTCACTGTCACCGCTGGTCGGTAGCGTTGCTGAGACTGATGGAGGTTGTAATCGACTGGCATCTTATGCACGATAAGTCTCCTCTCTGCTGACACACACTCCCTATTAGTAGATTGATTCACACATAAAATAGGGGGGTCTGCCTCCACCCGACTTAGGCCAGACCCCCCCCCCCAGATGGGGACCCCCCCCCCCCCCGAGACGATTTCACCGGACCGACCCCCTCCGATTTTTCTCTGGCAAGTAAATTTTCGAGCAAATTTTTGCAATTTTTTACAATTTCACACACAAAAATTGCCAAAACCGCCTGCAAAACAGCACTTTTTAGCTGCATTTCAGCCCAAATTAGCGATTTTTGGCAATTTTTAGCCAAAAAATTGCGAATTTTTCGATTTTTGAGCGTTTTTTAGTGCCCACCCCCCTCCCCCAAAATTTTGGCCTATACCCCCCGGCCGGCGCCAGACCCCCCCAACCCCCCTCCCCCATCGGCGGATGACCTGTTACATGTATGGATTGATTCTGGCTGTTCTTGTAACTTCTTGTCTTTTCAGACTAGGAGTAGCCAACTGCTATAGAACAGGAAGAGACACAAGGTCCGGCAACCCTCCTTTTCCTTGTCGCTGTGTGCAAGACAGCTAAGGTTTGGCCCCCCCTTTTTATCTACTTCTTCGAATGGACCTTGTCATGGTCTCGACAGGTTTCGAACCCACCAACACACCGCCTACTCCGACCAGATCTCCGTTGCGACAAAAGTTCTGAGAAAGGTTCTAATTATAATAAAAAGCATTTTAGATTGGTCGGTTGTTGATTCCGAGCAAAGTATTGAAAAGGATACGTTTCATAACCCACCCATCTAGTTAGTCCATACATGAAACAGGTCGTCCGTCAACGGGGAGGCGGGTATAATTCTGTGGAGAGGGTTGAGTTTTTGTATGGGAATGGGATGGAAATTTTGCGGGGAAATGGCTGAATTTAGCCTCAGATATACATTAGCAGTGCAGTTCAATCAATTCCATTCCTATTCTAAACCTAAAAAATAGGCGTTGAAGCCCAGCAGCCACATTCCAGCCCTGAGCAATACTACAGGTCGAATATCGACTCTCAATATAATGGCTGCAACAGTATTTGAACCGAAGTATCAGCTTTTGTATTTAAAGTTGCTTTGCTTCTGATGTATTCCTGCATCTTCTACAAGCTGAATTTCATGTACGAAAAAATTTTGCAAAAGAAATTTTCGATATAAAAATTTTCAAGAAAAAAAGTCCTTCGAAAATTTTACAACTCTTTACGTACCATTCATTGGCACAATAATGCTACAATTAGATCCGGCACAGTTTCATGACACCCGGAGAAATCCTACGAAGTTTTCAACATAAATGAGCCAAAAAATGGAGCGGATAGACATGTGTTCTACAAAAAGGTCGGCAAAATTATGAAGGGGTAGGCGCCAACTAAGATAGAGGTAGTATCACCCAATATGGGTGACCGACCGAGTCTAGCCATCTCAGCTCAGTCCAAAAGCAACTATCGTTGAACAGAACGCACCTAAACTGCCAGAAGGCAGAAATTACGGCCGAGCAAGCCAGATAAGAGAGCAGGTTAGGTCGCCCACACAGATTAGCGGCGATCAAAGAGACCGGGGATAGACACAAAGCAGCGTTGTAATTCGAGCGACCGCGTCGGAGCCCTAATTGGCCGAATTTGAGCGATTAGAAATCACTGTTCGCTTCTCTGTGAGAGCCCAAATGTTTGCGCGCACTACAGACTGCAGCTCGTAGATGGCCGCTAATCAGAGACCTTGAATAGACTTCTTTGTATCGGTCTGCAATGCAGCTCCATCAAAAACTAAACCGCCCTTTAGAGACTGCTCAGATCTGACTATAAATAAAACAGTCCTACTCAACCCTTTGAAATCGTCCGTCAAAAACACATTTTTTATGAAGCAGCTGCAAATCTGAGCCGATTTGAAAGAATCTTTTGAATGAAGAAACATACCGGTGATTTCCATAGCATCCCACCCCACTTAATAACCCACTGGGACCTTGTTCCCCTTTGTATCCCATGGGATATTACTTGGCGGCCATGTTTATGTCAAATTTGAAATATTTTCTTTACACACGCATACTCTATGTATGACAAAACATTGTTCCGGTTAATATGCCATGCCGTTTCCAGTTAATATCCCACGGCTTTGTCCAGTTAATATCCCATGGCTTTGTCCAGTTAATATCCCATGGCTTTTGTCCAGTTAATATTCCTGATATTAACTGGCGGCAATGTTTTTACTGAGAAACGTGATTTTCCGTATTTTATCCCCTGGGATACTAAGTGAAAACTCAGGTAAATAAATTTTTGACAGACTGGTGAAATTTATGTTATGATGGTAGTTTTGAAATATTTGCCCCCACCCCGTCAAGTTTAAACAGAGATTCTTGCACTGAACAAGAGCGATTACTATTACTCAGTCGCACTACATAGTAAAATAGATTCCTAATGCCTAAACCAAAACCTATACAGCGGGCTAAATGGGAAAGGAGGTCCTGGCGCCCAGCATAGTTGTGAGAGGGACTATCCAATTTGCGCACACTGATCGCGGGAACCTTGCGTACAACCAATTTGTGCAAAAAATATCAGTATACTAAGGTCGGACCCCGCCCCCGCCCCGAGACGATTTTTCCCGACCCCCCCCCACCCCCTCCGATTTTTCTGGCAAGTAATTTTAAGCAAATTACAATTTCAGAAATAACAATTGCCAAAAATCGCATGCAAAACAGCACTTTTCAGCCCAAATAAGCGATTTATGCAAATTTTTAGCCAAAAAATTGCGATTTTTTGCAAAAATTTGCTCAAAAATGTACTTGCCCGAAAAACCGGTACGCTACTATTAGGCGATGCCGATTAGGCTATTTTTGCGGTACTATTAGGCGACAGGAAATTTTTTATACAGGTCCGTACGTCAACGTACGTTATCAATAAAGCACAACAATATCAGTGTACAAAATATCGATTTAAATCTTACAAATATCAACAAAAGCTGAATACAATTTCAAGGATTCATTTCAACATTCTGCGCTATACCGCGAATAAACTCCAACTCGTTTCCCGGTTGAAAGCCTTGCACCAACCGCAAAATGCGTTCATCAGCCTGTCTGTACTTGCGTCGTTTGCACGGTGGTTCGTGACCGGCAACTAGGCGTTCGTAATAGACGTCACGGGATTTCCGGACTTTTCGCAGAACATTGATGAAGCGCCAAATGGATGGATGAGCCGCGTCGAACTCACGCTGTAGAACTCTGTGAGCGGCCTCGGCAAAGTTGTTAGTACGATCGTCTGCGGCCAACGTGCGTTGGTGAACGCTCCACATTGCAACCGGAAAAATCGGTGGCCGACGATCATTGCCATGACGATTCGGCCGACCCATGTAGTGGTCTTCAAACCAATCCAGAACTGGTTGAAGCATGGAATAGTCGTTCTCGAAGTGGTCATCAAGGGCTCGAACGGCAGCTTCTAGATGTGGAATGGGGACAAATGCCAGAGCCGGCACCATTCTTGAACGCAGAGCGAAATCGGGGTCTGTGTTGTACCGATTCAGCAGATGCAACTGAGCCAGCTTTTTACGCATGTTTGACAGTTCAAATACAGTACCTACGCCTCTGCGAGCAGGAATTTGCATAACATGTACACTTGAGTAGCAACACTATGTATTGTATCCCATGAGTACTAGGGCCGCCTAAATGGTATTGGTTGCCTGTTAATTTTTTTGTCGCCTAATAGTACCATCGCCTAATCGGCGTCGCCTAATAGTCCTGCTTCGCGAAAAACCGGGGGGGGCAGCGAAATCGTCTCGGGTGGTCCCCATCTGGGGGTTCTGGCCTAAGTCGGGTGGGGGCAGACCCCAGACCCCACTGTTACATGTATGCTTCAGTAAGCCTGACTCCAAGTTGGAACGAACTAGTCTAAGTCTGCATACATCCTGAGCCAGACCTAAGCCTAAGCTGAAACTAGGGTGCGAACCAGACATGGGCTAGCATTTCGGCTGATGGGGGGTAGGAGCGGCTGATGGGGGGCTGAGGGGATGGTAAGCCAAAAAGTCCGATTTTTGGCGAAAATCAGGGTTTTTTGGCTTATTTTTCATTAAAATAAGTTAAAATTAGCTATTCTGAGCTCATTTACGCCTATTCCAGGCATATTTTTATCATAATTTTCTATACAAAATTCTTCCCAAAAATTCCTGATGGGGCTAGCGGCCGGCTGGTGGGGGTAGATCAGAGCCTGATTGGGGGCCAACCCCCTCAGCCCCCCCCCCTTTGCCCATGTCTGGTGCGAACTAGTATTGGGTATTGGGTGTTTTCCAGGTATTGGTATTGGGTATTGGGTTTTATGCCCCAATACCCAATATAATTAGGACCTATAAAAATCGCTGTTGAACTGAAAAACTGACTTGAAAAAGATCGAAAAGTTTGACCGATGATTACAGTAGGCACAGAAAGCAGTTTTTGCGTCAATAAACTAAAAGGTTAAGAATGTCATATACTGTCCGCTTTTCTAAGTAGTACACCAGTAATTAGTGCAATTTCTCTGTTCTTATCTAAGATTGATAAGTATTGTACCCAGGAGGTGCGGGTTTGCAATTTTTAGCTCAGGTACACAAGCCTTGGGTATTGGGGTATTGGTTTTTCAGGTATTGTTCGCACTCTAACAGGAACCTATGTACTACACTAAGCCTGAGCCGAAGTTTCATGTAGCGTACATCTGTAGATGATTCTAACCCCTTTCAATTATGCTCAGGCCCCCGCATACTTTTCAGAGCCTTTCAATGGGTTCAAGCACAGCGTGAAGTGAAAGTGGCAGCCTTTTATTAATTATAATGTATTTATTATTTTCAACTACTTTGTGCGCAAGTCATTTGTGCTCAAATTGCTTTGCGCGAGTTTGTAGTCCGCGTGAGAGCAGACATGGGCAAAGGGGGGGCTGAGGGGGGGTTGGCCCCCCATCAGGCTCTGATCTACCCCCATCAGCCGGCCGCCACCCGCCCATCAGGAATTTTTGGGAAGAATTTTGTATAGAAAATTATGATAAAAATATGCCTGGAATAGGCGTAAATGAGCTCAGAATAGCTAATTTTAACTTATTTTAATTAAAAATAAGCCAAAAAACCGTGATTTTCGCCAAAAATCGGACTTTTTGGCTTACCACCCCCTCACCCCCCCCATCCGGCGCTCCGACCCCCCCTCAGCCCCCCTCAGGAATTGAAAATTCTACCCCCCAACAGCCGAAATGCTAGCCCATGTCTGCGTGGGAGGATAGATGCGTGGCTACCTAGTGAAACAGTTTCGCTGTATATAACACCCACTCGTCTAACCTCTTGTCTTTGTTTGTTAGTGTAGTCGCAATAAATCATTCATTTTGGCGCCGAACGGACCCGGGATTGGATTGTTGTGTTGCTGTTGTGCACCCACTACCACTACTACTATCACGACCACAACCTCGACCTCACCCTCGACCGCGCCTGTCCCAACCCTCACCCCCTCTACCACAACCATGACCACGACACTCATCTCTCACGTTCTCTCGAGTCTCTCAAGCACATCTCTCAAGTTCTCCCATCCTCTCGACTCATCTCAACCTCTCCGCATGCAGCCTCCTCGATCCCTGTTCAACCGCGTTCCCGTTTCCCACTCTACCCCCGTCTCTCCGTCTGTGGGCAGGATAAGGAGCGCCGTCAAGCGTTTCTCCCATAGATTCTCTCGTCTTCATTCGTCACCCCGATGCTCAGCTTCACTCATCACAACTTCGTTTGTCAACCCGCTCCCAGTTCTCAAGGTTCCCGCTCTCCTACTTCTCGTATTTCCAGATGATCGTCAAGCGCAGATGTAGCCCCGATTCAACCAAGATGCTCATCCGAGGGGAGTGATGAAAGAGTTTCGCTGTATATAACACCCACTCGTCTAACCTCTTGTTATTGTCTATTGTGTTTTCACACAATAAACTCTTCATTTTCTGTCTCTCCGTTTCTCTACTCTGCCCCTCTCGTTTTCCCACTCTGGTGTGATTTCCTCTTCGTCTCTCTCTCTCTAGTCCACCCAGAAGTGGATGTTCAGCTTCACTCGTCACCCCGGACTCCGCTTCCATCTCACTGTCTGTTCCCTTCAGTGCAGTTCCGTTCGTTTCGGTTCGCAAGTGGTTCCAAGCTCTCAAGTACCCCATCAAGTGTTGCCAGGCTCCTCACTCATCATCTTCCTCGTCACTTGTCTCCGTTCCTCCAGTTCATCTCCCTGTCAGTCATATTCTGGACGGTCATCAGGCACGGACGCGGCCCAGTAGACGCTCGTCCATAGGGGAGTGATGAAAGAGATGTGTATTTCTTTAACCCACTCGTCCAGTCTGTGTATTCATTGTTTTGTTGGTTCTAACAAGTAAACTCTCTTCATTAGTTAAAAATGGTCACAGCCAGTCACCCCTCCCCCAAGACAGTTTAGAACCCTGACCCAAAAATACCAGTACTAGCAGTTCCTGTTAAAGCTAAAGTACTCGCATGCCTAGTTGCACTTAAACGCGCGGTAAGGCGCTGCGGGTGGCCCTGACACCACCTGGGTCGGTTTTTTGCGAGAGGAGTGCCGAAGGATTCTGTGCCCCAGGGACCGGAACTGGCTATGTGGTGGATAACAGGCGGATATTTACGCGTGAATCTGAGACATCAGAAAGCATTATGTCATTAAACAAATAAAAGAAAAAGAAACTTTATGAACATCGTCCAGTACAAAAGTCAAGTTACCTATCAGGAACAGAATCAAAGAACGGGCTGGGCCGATCGACCGGCTTCTAATGCAAGATTCTTACTTAGTACATGGCAAGTACAGGGTGCGTCAAAAAAAAACAACCCAGCAGGTTTTTTGCTGTAGCAACCGCAAACCTCAACCGATTTGGAAGAATCCTGCTTTAAATGAAAGATAAATAAATTCTTGAACGAGTGGTGTAGCGTTTATTAAGATGCGTTGCTTAGTTCCTGAGATAATTGCTTTCAAAATCAAAACAGTGATTTTGGCAGTGGACAACAGAGATTAAAACAACCCAGCAGATTTTTTGCTGTAGCAGCCGCAAATCTCAACCGATTTCAGTGAGTCCTATTATATATGAAAGATAAATTAATTCTTGACAGTTTGGTGAAGCTTTTTATTAAGATATGATGCTTGGTTCCTGAGATATTTGCACTCAAATTCAAAACAGATTTTGGCTATGAACAAGAGCGATTTTTATTATTCTGTTGCATTTCATAATAAAACCGATTCCTACTGCTCAGGGCTAACGTAACGAGGTTTTTCTCGTGCCACACATGCTTGGTTACTTCATTTGTAAAAGTCTTGTTGCCCCTCAGCAGTAGGAATCCGTTTTGTTGTGAAGTGCAACGGAATCGCTCTTGTTCACTGCCAAAATCTGTCTTGAGTTTGAAGGAAAATATCTCAGGAACAAAGCATCATATCTTAATAGTGCCTTCACCAGTCTTTCAAGAATTTATTTATCTTTCATTTAAAGCAGGATTCATTCAAATCGGTTGAGATTTGCGGTTGCTGCAGTAAAAACTCTGCTGGGTTGTTTTTTTTGACACACCCTGTAGATTCAAACCTGTTGATAGTTCACTTTTAAAAGCTTTTGCGGAAGAGGAATTCACCACTGAAGAAGACCACTCAAACAAACATGACTAGAAGAATTACGCGCGGATTTTCCGTTATTTATTAATCAATTAACTTTAGTTTAAATCCGGTTTAAAAACCAATCATCACGTTCTTTTCTTTCTATCATAAAAATTTCGAACTTAACTTGGTTGGGACTGGGACCAGAAAACTTATATAACCTACCTTCCAGAAGCGGCTCCAGGAATAATAACTATCCTCTATTTTGTGGGACAGGAAGCAATAATAATATTGATCTTCTTAATTGCCGTTCGTTTCCTGGTGCGTCATTGGTATCTCCCGATCAAAGTGGCCCATTGTTTAGGCGGTCTGTACCAAAGTGGTCCAAATGCAATTTCAGGCTGTTTCGGCTTCTGCAATGCTGTGAAGTGAAACAGAGTCTTCTTGTCTTCTTTAAGCACATGACCTGACGTAGAAAACGGAAGATTCGGATTAACTTATAAGAACACAACCACTTTTAATGTGCAAACGGGTTCTTTGTTGTTTTCACAACGGTAACTCTTGCTGCTTGCTTGTATGCTTGTATCCGCCGAGCCACGAGCCGTGAACAACTCTATAGGGAAAAAGATTTTACTAAGCAAAGACCCAATTAGCACTGTTTAATCTACCTGTGACGAAGACAGTTCCTACCAAGCTTCTCCTCAACTCAAACGCTTTCGAAACCGTGCCATATCTCTATTTAGGGTCTAAATTAGTGCGAAACCGCGTTTTATTCTAGAACATATGCATTACCAAGAAAGACCGTCTAGGCGTTATTGTATTCTTTATTTACCGGTCAAGAACGTCCCTATTTACCGGCCTATATTTACCGGTCAAGCTTTAATGTAAATGATACCCGGTACACTCCTCCACCCGCGAAATAGGTATTTTTAGCGTGAAAGGTTAAAATTAAACCTAGGCCTAAAGCTAAAACTTGCGCTGGGTGGTCGGCTCGGCGGGTGGGAATGGGCTTCCTTCAATGTAAATGGGGGTACTGAACGCACATGTAACTTGTACAATGCTATTTCTATATGAAACACCATTCCAAACGATGTTGTGTGCACAAAAACTTTGCTGGTTTCAAATCCTATTGTAAATCTGATGTTTTTTTTCAACATTTGCAGGAGTCTCAGTTGGTAACAGTGCAGTAGTTTTTTTGACTGTTTTGTATTGTACATTTGTTCTATATTTGAGTCTCCAACCCCTCGTTTGAACCATGCTGTTGGTGTGGGTTAAGAGAATATAGTTGAAGTTGATGTAAACTTTATCACGCATTAGCGTTGGTACCGTAAATTTGCGTTTTATGCCGATTCGATATTACCGGAATTTTTGCTGTTCCGACGTTTTTTACTGTTTGCTAAGACCTCTGGCGACCGGTAAATAAATCTAACGGGGCCGGGTAAATTTTGTCCGATTTCTGGTAAATTAATCTGTCCGGGTAAATATTGGGTAAATATTGATCCGGAGATACACAGGCCACACCTCGTTTCCTTTTTTGTTTAATAATACGGATTTCGGTTCGGAAATATGCGTGAAGAGCACTCAAGTTGCAAATACCTAACTAATACGGCCAAATCTGGTGTTAAAACGACTGCTCCCAATATGCAGATTATAGCTCTAGACAACAACAACTAATTACTTTATGCTACACACAGGTTTACCTCAGATGAACATGAAGACGCCTTACTAAATTTATTAGCGGCGCTTAACCGCCGAAAGGAAAACTGCCTTCACAAAACTTGTTTTCCTAAACCTGAGGCTTAAGGATAAACCTGAATCTAAGCCTCACCTTAAAATTCCAACTCTAAAAATGAGCGTATAACCTTGAGATCTGTCACTTTGACTGATTTTAAATTCAGACCCCTTAAAGAACTTGCTAAAGATCAATATTCATGTACATTAGCCTCCAAGTGCTGATCGGTGGACAACTAGCTTATGTACATACAACAGGAAAACACATAGAAATAATGTGGTCTAAACCACCTTACTTACGTTGGCTCGCTTCGAACGCTCATCACCACAAAAAATTCAAATGAAGAAGCTCTCTAGGTCACGTTTTGAGGGACAGCCACTAATTTTACCATTTATCTATTAGGTCTACCTTAGATGTACGTATAGTTCCTAGTTTTGCTTTCAATCATACTTGCATGACAGACTAAATGAAAAATGAGCCGTCCTAGAGACTAAAATAAGTTAGCATTTTTGATCCAATTGACAGACATGTAAGCGTAGATATAGAAACCCTGGTGCAAACCCTATAGTACTCAATCCGGCCCGATGAAACACCAATTTATCAAACTTTAAATACTAATTTACGCAATGCTTACTAATGCCATAATATTAGGGATGGCCAAAGCCATGGACCACGGTATACACATGGACACGAAGCTGAAAATTCCCACTATACCACAGTTGCGCGACCCCGAAAATCGATCGAATCAACAAACTGGTGCCTAATCGAAGAAGTACAACGAACGGACGAGTAGCATAGAGATATATCTCAACTGTGGCACTACAGAGCAATAATACAGTCGGCACCAGAACGAGATTTTCACCGAAACAGACCAGATCCAGAAATTTGCACACACAACGATGAGATCACATAAAAACGTATCGCAGTCAATCCTTTCTAGACTTCAGCTTATAAGCTTTATTAACAATACCCATCTTACTAGAGCTATCAGACAACTTCTTGACAAGATTCTTGCACAGGCAATTACCTATTTTCGAAATCAAAATACGAGAAAACTCATGACGGCATGAGAAATCAGTGACTAAAACGTCATCAACCGGTTGTTCTTCTTCCAAAAGCAACAGCACAGCAACGAACGTGGCTTTAATGCTGCGGCACTGCAACAATGGCGAATAGAGAGTCTGCTCAGCTGTGATACAGGAATAAACCAGCCAGGTTTTCCAGCAAATTCCGAAGACAACAACGTTGGGCACAACCAAGCCACTGTGGTTGACCTGATCTATCAGCTGACCTATTTTTTGCAGATCGCTGTTCTCGACACTCAGCTCAGGCAATTCATCAACGTCGGTGTTCGGATCAAACAGAATGTCTTTGCAGACATCGCATTTTGTGAGCCTGAAAAGCGACCGCATCAAAGCACCGCAGACATAGAAAAGAACGTTAGCGTCCGTGCAGTAATGGTCAGATTGGTTTGGCTGGGATAGGTTCGGTTCGTCGACCTCGGTTCGTCGACGCTCGGTTCGTCGACTTCCGTTCGTCGACGCTCCATTCGTCAACTGTTCGGTTGGTGGACTGTTCGATTGGTCGACGCTCTGTTCGTCGACGCTCTGTTCGTCGAATTAAAATTTATTCACTTGAGTCTGTAATCGTCGGGCCAGCCCGTAATTGTTCGGCGTAGCGCAGGTCACTTTAGCTCTGGCAAAATAAAAAAGGCCGGAGGAGGGTGACGGCCACCATAATTGTTTAATCACATACAAATAGGTAGAATCACTAAAACATTGGCTACGTCCGGAGCATAGGTGTGCTGCACGGAAACGCGATCAACCTATATTAATAGTGTAATAGATGGAACTGCAGATTCCTAGGCAGCGCGTGCAGGCATTTAAGGCTACGGTATGACTGCAGGCAATGCGCATTCTTAGATCACTGATGAGGCTTTGTGACCTCCTGACCTACCTGACCCCCGTTTGAGTGACAGACTCCGGATCACCATGCCTCGAACAAAGAAAACTCCTATCACTCACCGCAAGACGTCTCCCAAGTCCGACCACACCTCTCCGGCTCCTTCCCGTTCATCTACCCTCTGCTCCTACTGCTGCCGAACCTCCTGGCCAACACACGCTTATGCAACTGCTGGACCAACAACGTCAAGAGGCCGCACAGCAACGCCGAGAAGCAGCCGCTCAACAACAACAACTCGTTCAAAGGATGACGGAGCATCAACGGCAAATGGCAGAGCAGCATCAAGAGCAACAACGTCAAATGGCAGATCGCTACAAGCGGCTCCTCGCCACCTTTCATAAACGGCCCCCTGTTGCGCATCCACAACTTACGGTCAATCTTCCCCGCCTGACAATCTACCTTTCCTTCAATCAGCCAACGATATCACTTTCGCCAGATGAGTAGTAAGGGGCGGTCCACTGGCCCCAGCCCGTCTCGAGATTATCTCGAGACTCTGCCCACTTACGACTCCGCCCACTCGCCATCTCGAGACTCCGCCCCTTACGACTCCGCCCACTCGTCGAAATTGGGAAAAACTTTTGCTCAGCGTGCGGTTCGAACTTTTAACGTTTCGGTCACGGGCTTATCGGTTTTACCAATTGAGCCACGCACTCGGTTAGAGTAATAGCTGTAAAAGGGCTATGTATAAGTGGTGACGAAACGCCGCAGATTACTGGCTCCGTCAGAATCAGAATTTGATTTTGGCAGGAAATTCAAATTGCTCTCCTCATATTTCGACACTGCCCCTCAGAATTTGGCTTTGGTTTTGGTGGGAAAACTGCCAGATTTCGACACTACCTCCCTCAGAATTTGGGTTTCATTTTGGCGGGAAATTCAAATTGCCCCCTCAGAATTTGTGGGAGAAAAAATGTTGTACTTACCGATTTCAGCTGACCCAACGAAATCACCGGTCGGACGCGAGACTGGTTCGGATTCAAATACCACAAACCAGACCTCACCTCCTTCTGGTGGCCCTGAAGAGGGCCGTTGGGTTGGTTTCTTGAATGTGTTGTTGTTTCAGGGCTCAGCTTTCTCGATTTCGAAGGGCAGCCCGCGCAGCTCTCGTTGGATAGCGAAGAACTCGTCGATGTAGAGGTCGGGGCACATGCCGGGCTGATCAGGGTTATCGTTCACCTGGAACAGGAAGAGAGATTTTATTCGATTTTTCAAAGTATGTACCTGTATGATCTTATCGTAGTCGTCGATGTGGCAGAAGAAGAAGAGCAGGCAGTGGTCGCCTAGTTTGTAGGTGCCAATCGCCTTGTAGTCGGAGGCCTGGACGAACAGTCTGGTGGCCGCGACCTCGGAGCCACCCACCATGTTGTTACTGTAGATCAGCTTCACCAGACCAGGGGTGTGGGTGGTGAGAGGCTTGACAACGGGGATATAGCCGAAACCCTCGGACTCCTGTCTATTGAACACAGCGTTCTGACGCACGAGAGGGGGGATAGAACCAGACATGACGAACGCACAATACCCAACTGGCTCGATCTCTCCTCTTATATAACGGTTGGGAGTTTGTCTCGAGACAAAGTCGGTCATGCCCGAACATGTCTATGATTCATTTAGTTTGCCTCGAGACAACCTAGGTTCACCTAGGTCCATACGTACGTTCACCTGCAACAGACGCCCCCTTCCGGCCAGGACAAACGACGCTTCTACTGCTGGCTGCTCGCTCCGGAGATCGAGACGTTCCGCAAATCGCTAACCCGCGTCGGCAAGAGCCAGGAGGTCGCCCAGCCCGAGGTCATCCATATCACCCCCCGAGGTTTCCGCCTCCAATTCGTGCGCAAGGAGAAGAAGACTGAGAAAACCGACGAGAAGTTCGAACTCCAGGTGGTCAATGACAGCACTCCCGATGCCCCGATCGCCGTCATCAGTATCAAAGACCTGAAAAACTTTATGGACAGTATGCGCGATTTATTGAAAAAACACAATGGCAAATGATATATATATATATATAAGTGTATTTGGAAAGCTGAATTAAAAAACATGGAGTGGCAACACCCGTTTACTTGCTGTATTTGCGGTCCGACAAAAAGCGGTAAAACAGAGTGGGCGAAAAACTTCTTGCGCAATGCAATAATTGTGCCGAAACCAGAAAAAATTATCTTTTGCTATAGCGAGTGGCAGCCAAGTTATCAGGAATTAAAGTTTTGAAAAAGTTGCCTTCATATTAAAGTTTTGCAATTTGGCTCCCTCAGAACTTGTTTAAGTGGTTATATGCACTCCTCCGATTACGCAACGTTATTAAACGTTATTATTCTCCCGTTCAAATACGGCCAGCGTGTCTTACGCAGTAATGTATACCCGTTTAATTTCGCTGTTAGGTGGTTGTGGGTGGACGGCGGCGACGGCGCCGCGGCATCAGATATACCAGACTAGTCAGCTGTCTAGAGATTATCTCTGCCCACTCAGAATTCGCTAGTTGGCGTTAGGTCCGCTCATGGAGGAAGGAAATTCAAACTTGCACCATCAGCCCTGACAGGAAACTTCTCAGACAGGTCAATCTGGACGGACTAATAACTGTTGTAGTAATGTTTACCTGCTTAATTCAATTGCTGACCACTGTGTGCCGGCATTAGCCTTTGAGTCAGTGGACTGGCTTAGCTGTTGCTTTAATTCAACTCTGGCGTTTTGCCAGAAACCACAGTCTGTCTGTATGCCTGAGTCACCTTTTTGCACTATTTTTGTCTTATGCATAAAGTAGAATCGGCGCCCAGAAAACGGTGGCTGAATAATAACATAATAGAACTAAAACAAAGAGGGTTAGAATTGGCGCCCAGGAAATAAAGGAAAAGATAGAAAATAAAATATAAAAAATTGGAAATATAAATAAGCATGTTTTGGAATCGACGCTTCAGAAATGAGAGGTTTAAAAACTGAATTTGGGACCGGTACTTTTTGGCGCGAAATTCATTCTTTCAGAATTGGAAAACTTTGGTCAATACTTTTGGGGGCCAGCTAATAACTGGTGTAGTAATGTTTACTTGTTATCTCTGGTTTTTCTAAATCTATTCGCCATTTGAGTCGGCTAACTGCAGTAGCTACATTAAATAAATAAGTAATAATTAAAAATACAATAACTAAAATAAATGTGAAAACAAATAACTATTATTAAAAATAAAATAAGTAAAAATAATAATTAAAAATACAATAACTAAAATAAATCTGAAAATAAATAACTACTATTAAAAGTAAAACAAAAAAGGGAAAAATACAATAACTAAAATAAATGCGAAAATAAATAAAATTCGAAAAAATAAATATAACTAAAAAAATATATAAAATAAGCAAATGTAACGTTTAGAATCGGCGCCCAAACATTATCTGGCTGCCAATTCGTGAAAAAACCCTCAGGATTTCGAGATTCACATTCCTGACCCTAGGATTACAAAAATCTCACTAAGATCATCGATCTTCTGGCGCTCTGCACAAAGATTTGTCACTCTGCACAAAAGATTTGTCGCTCTTTACTCGAGATTTGGTGATCTTTACAGGTGTTTCACCAGTATTGCGCTATTTCCCTATAGTTTGGACAGCTGTATATATCGATGGCGTACATGCTGGCTTATATCGCACACACATATGCCAGATAACACCAAGATTATGCTGAGATTTGCCAAGATCGCACTGAGATTTCACAAAATCTCACCGCTATTGCACTATTTCCCTATAGTTTGGGCAGCTGTATGTCCTTGGTGTACATGCGGGCTTATATTGAACCTAGATTACACTGAAATCACACTGAGATTTGCCAAGATTATGCAAAGATTTGTCGCTCTTTACTGGAGATTTGGCAATCTTTACAGGTATTTCACCAGTATTGCACTATTTCCCTATATTTTGCTCTGCTGTGTATTATTCTGCTAACTGTAAAACCGGTCAGTATAAAAACGCAGCTTTTTGACAGATTGTTCATTGTATGTGTTTGTCTCAACAAGAATGGGTGACAGCAAAATCTATTTGGCAGAGTTGCTGTTTGGGGAGGAGCAGAAAGTCAACAAGAATGAAAAAGAAATGGGTAAAGAGGAAATGCCCAAAAAACGGAAACGGCCCCCAAGCTCCAACACTAAGAAACGGTCGAAAATTGAGAAAACCAGCAATGAGGTGATAGCGAAACCGTTGGACCAGACTGACACAGCTGGTGAAAAACCAGAGACAGAAGAAGCCAATGAGAAGGAAGCTCGCTGCTGCTGTGTAATATACGTTTATGTGTAGCTATACAAATAAAATTTGTTCACAACAGATTTTTGCTCATTGGCTTCTTGCTCAGATCGCACCAGGATTTCTTAGGATTCTTACCGGGATTTGCAGAGATCGCGCAATTTCCCTAAATTTTGAATTTCCCGCCAAAACAAATTATATTTCACCAAATAACATCATTGCCAAATCAATCATCAGTTTGCTCCTCTTCTTCATCAATCTGCTCTTCATCTTCATCAGCAAAGGCTTGCTCAATGAGATCTTCATTCCCATGAAGGAACTTTTTCACCAGAAACTTGCGCTCATCCCAAGCTTTCTCGATCGCCTCCTCCTCACTGAGATCTCTCTCTATGTAGTTGTTCAATGTATTCAGGATAGCGGTGTACACCTCATCTTCATCTTGGAAATATGATGCAAACTTCAGTTTTTCCTGAAGTGTGTTTTTCAGCTGGTCAAAGAACTCACTGTACAGCGGTTCTTTCAGTAGTCCTTCCAAGCTCTTCAGATTCATGTTGTCAAAAGTTTCTCTAAGCAAAAGCACCCAGTTCTTCTCTACTTCATTGGACTCTGACTGGTCAGACTCTGATTTGGTAGACTCCGATATGTCAGATTCTGTTTGTTGGCTTTCAAACTCTTCATCGGCTGGAATCATTTTGTGTTGAAGTCTTTCATGGCGGCGATGGTTTGATGCAGTGGACAGCTGAACACCGCACGTTGGACAAACACAGGGATCCATCCTGCTTCTGTTTCACCCGCACGGCAAACTGACAACTCAACAAACTGACTGTTAGAGAAAATGTATTACTTTATATATGAAAAACAGAGGGGGTTTTGGCGGGAAATTCAAAATTTAGGGAAAACGCCAGAGTTGAATTAAAGCAACAGCTAAGCCAGTCCACTGACTCAAAGGCTAATGCCGGCACACAGTGGTCAGCAATTGAATTAAGCAGGTAAACATTACTACAACAGTTATTAGTCCATCCAGATTGACCTGTCTGAGAAGTTTCCTGTCAGGGCTGATGGTGCAAGTTTGAATTTCCTTCCTCCATGAGCGGACCTAACGCCAACTAGCGAATTCTGAGTGGGCAGAGATAATCTCTAGACAGCTGACTAATCTGGTATATCTGATGCCGCTGCGCCGTCGCCGCCGTCCACCCACAACCACCTAACAGCGAAATTAAACGGATATACATTACTGCGTAAGACACGCTGGCCGTATTTGAACGGGAGAATAATAACGTTTAATAACGTTGCGTAATCGGAGGAGTGCATATAACCACTTAAACAAGTTCTGAGGGAGCCAAATTGCAAAACTTTAATATGAAGGCAACTTTTTCAAAACTTTAATTCCTGATAACTTGGCTGCCACTCGCTATAGCAAAAGATAATTTTTTCTGGTTTCGGCACAATTATTGCATTGCGCAAGAAGTTTTTCGCCCACTCTGTTTTACCGCTTTTTGTCGGACCGCAAATACAGCAAGTAAACGGGTGTTGCCACTCCATGTTTTTTAATTCAGCTTTCCAAATACACTTATATATATATATCATTTGCCATTGTGTTTTTTCAATAAATCGCGCATACTGTCCATAAAGTTTTTCAGGTCTTTGATACTGATGACGGCGATCGGGGCGTCGGGAGTGCTGTCATTGACCACCTGGAGTTCGAACTTCTCGTCGGTTTTCTCAGTCTTCTTCTCCTTGCGCACGAATTGGAGGCGGAAACCTCGGGGGGGGGTGATATGGATGACCTCGGGCTGGGCAACCTCCTGGCTCTTGCCGACGCGGGTTAGCGATTTGCGGAACGTCTCGATCTCCGGAGCGAGCAGCCAGCAGTAGAAGCGTCGTTTGTCCTGGCCGGAAGGGGGCGTCTGTTGCAGGTGAACGTACGTATGGTCCTTGAACGCCGACACCCAACTGCGCACACCGTTGATACTATCCACAGCACAAGCCATCGTAGAGCAATGTAGTAGCAGACTGCAAAACACAACAATGACGATGAACAGTTGATCTAGCTTATATAGAGCTTAGAGATTGTCTAGAGACAACCTAGGTTGTCTCGAGGCAAACTAAATGAATCATAGACATGTTCGGGCATGACCGACTTTGTCTCGAGACAAACTCCCAACCGTTATATAAGAGGAGAGATCGAGCCAGTTGGGTATTGTGCGTTCGTCATGTCTGGTTCTATCCCCCCTCTCGTGCGTCAGAACGCTGTGTTCAATAGACAGGAGTCCGAGGGTTTCGGCTATATCCCCGTTGTCAAGCCTCTCACCACCCACACCCCTGGTCTGGTGAAGCTGATCTACAGTAACAACATGGTGGGTGGCTCCGAGGTCGCGGCCACCAGACTGTTCGTCCAGGCCTCCGACTACAAGGCGATTGGCACCTACAAACTAGGCGACCACTGCCTGCTCTTCTTCTTCTGCCACATCGACGACTACGATAAGATCATACAGGTACATACTTTGAAAAATCGAATAAAATCTCTCTTCCTGTTCCAGGTGAACGATAACCCTGATCAGCCCGGCATGTGCCCCGACCTCTACATCGACGAGTTCTTCGCTATCCAACGAGAGCTGCGCGGGCTGCCCTTCGAAATCGAGAAAGCTGAGCCCTGAAACAACAACACATTCAAGAAACCAACCCAACGGCCCTCTTCAGGGCCACCAGAAGGAGGTGAGGTCTGGTTTGTGGTATTTGAATCCGAACCAGTCTCGCGTCCGACCGGTGATTTCGTTGGGTCAGCTGAAATCGGTAAGTACAACATTTTTTCTCCCACAAATTCTGAGGGGGCAATTTGAATTTCCCGCCAAAATGAAACCCAAATTCTGAGGGAGGTAGTGTCGAAATCTGGCAGTTTTCCCACCAAAACCAAAGCCAAATTCTGAGGGGCAGTGTCGAAATATGAGGAGAGCAATTTGAATTTCCCGCCAAAATCAAATTCTGATTCTGACGGAGCCAGTAATCCGCGGCGTTTCGTCACCACTTATACATAGCCCTTTTACAGCTATTACTCTAACCGAGTGCGTGGCTCAATTGGTAAAACCGATAAGCCCGTGACCGAAACGTTAAAAGTTCGAACCGCACCCTGAGCAAAAGTTTTTCCCAATTTCGACGAGTGGGCGGAGTCGTAAGGGGCGGAGTCTCGAGATGGCGAGTAGGCGGAGTCGTAAGTGGGCAGAGTCTCGAGATAATCTCGAGACGGGCTGGGGCCAGTGGACCGCCCCTTACTACTCATCTGGCGAAAGTGATATCGTTGGCTGATTGAAGAAAAGGTAGATTGTCAGGCGGGGAAGATTGACCGTAAGTTGTGGATGCGCAACAGGGGGCCGTTTATGAAAGGTGGCGAGGAGCCGCTTGTAGCGATCTGCCATTTGACGTTGTTGCTCTTGATGCTGCTCTGCCATTTGCCGTTGATGCTCCGTCATCCTTTGAACGAGTTGTTGTTGTTGAGCGGCTGCTTCTCGGCGTTGCTGTGCGGCCTCTTGACGTTGTTGGTCCAGCAGTTGCATAAGCGTGTGTTGGCCAGGAGGTTCGGCAGCAGTAGGAGCAGAGGGTAGATGAACGGGAAGGAGCCGGAGAGGTGTGGTCGGACTTGGGAGACGTCTTGCGGTGAGTGATAGGAGTTTTCTTTGTTCGAGGCATGGTAGGCTTGGTAGGTTGTAGGTTGTAGGCTTTACTGTTATTTTACTATAGTATAGTAAAACAAAAATTAGTAATACTAGTGGTATTTTACTAGTAGTAAAATAATAGTAAAAAGTAAAATTAAGACCCAATAGTAAAGTAAAAATAAAATTAAATTGACAAAGACCGTCAATAGTAAAATGATAATTTTACTACTATTTTACTAGTTTTTGGTGAATTCCAGCCAAATTCGTAATCAACTTTGCAATAAAAGATGTGTGGATACACTTTTGTCAGTCGAATTTCACACGGTTTTGTCTCTAAGATTCTTGAGAACCTCATATCATGATCAAATTTAGCAACGATTTAGCACCAACATTAGTTATTCATAAGATCTTGGCGTCATTGACGCAAAATTGCCCCTAACGACTAGTAAAATCGTAGTAAAAATAGTAGTAAAATTAGTAGAATTATTAGTAAAACAAAAATTAGTAAAATCGGAACTGCTTGCTAGTAAAACAAAAATTAAAATTAAATTGACAGGCTGAATTTGTAGTAAATTTAGTAAATAGTAAAATAAAAATCCACTAGTAAAATAACAGTAGTAGGCTTGGGTGCGCACAACACAACAAAACGATTTTGGTCTCGGCACCAAATGAAGAAGGAAACACGTTTACTAGTGAAATAGACACAACAATGAACAAAGGAATGCAAAGGCTAAATATAAATATCTTTCACCCCCACTATAAATGGAGATGCAATCATAGAGGTTCTGATGTATGTACATAACCTACTTTTTACATCAAATCGGTAATTTGAGCAAAGAACTTCACATACAGTTAGTTTCTTATAGAGCAGATTTTGTAGGTGCCATATGTATACTAGTACTATAAATGGACTGAATTTTATTTTCGCAAAACCCTGAGTGCCATATATAGTACTCGAGTACTATAAACAGCACTATACGGTACATTACGTATGCCTGTTTATCGCTTCAACACAAATTCTATGATTGTGTTTTGTGTTCTGACACAGACCAAAACCGAAATTATTTCAATTTATGTTCATGACCGGTAAATCAGAAGAAATCTGCTCTAATCATTCAAACTGGCATTTCGGCAGCAGGCACAGCAGTTGTTGAGAATTTTGCTGGATGAACTCAGCTTGATCCACATTATTAGAAGAGAAAAGGTGAACCCCAGAAACTGAAAACTATTTAAATTTATCTAAACCTTAGACTGATCGATTTATTACAGCCGTCAGGAACCGTTTCTCCAGGTACTGAAGATGGCCCAGCGTTACACCCCAGCTGTGATCGTTTACAGTGTTCAAAAATTGGTTGAACTAGAACAAAAACATGTTTAGATAGACAGACTAGTCTAAATCTAACCTTCTTACATGCAAAGAAAATCTCCTCTCCGACTTCTTTATCTCCCAGTCCGAATACATAAGCAATCCGCGGACTTTCCTGGTCTGAAAGACGACTGTAATAACCGACAAATCCAAACAAATAATCTTTCATTTTTGGTCATGGGAATATAACAACATACAGCATTGGCCGAAGAAGACCGCCTGGCCTTTTACCAGTTTTCCGAATGCCTTCAAATGGCAGCCATTCAGTCTGTCTGTCACAATCTTCAACCAAACGAAAAGATTTATGGCACGATTATGTTTTAGAGTTTGATTTGATCAAATCCTGGCCTTCTACAGTAGCCTTCGGTAGCCCTGAGCTATGCTCTTCCGAAATGAACTGATCGAAATATTCAGACCTCAGATTTAAACTTAACTCCTTGAAACACACCAACTTTTATGAGTTGAATGAATTTACACAAGCCTCAAGGTTTTTAAACATTTCTGGCAGTTTTCGTGTCAATTGTCATTCTCCAAAAATACTCTTAATTTATTTGCCCTGACAGGTTCACGACAAGCGCAAAATCATATTCTAAATGGTGCAGAAGCTACCACGCTGCAAGGATACATACAGTATACGCTATTTTTGCGCACGTCATTTTTTTAGAGATTATGCAAGTTGATTAATGTCTCTCACGAACCCTTCGTCGGATCTTTCCCAAATTTAGTAGGTTAACCAATCTTTATATGGACTTTAATCCCTGGGGCTTTCTAGCGCGGCCGGTTAAAACCTGTCGTGTTTTTATTTTCAGTGAAGGTGAGGGTATGATACTATTCGGTATGTTGTTTTACTTCCCGTGTCCCGCCCTCATACCTCTTGATTAAGCCGTATTCCACAGATCCCAAAGCAGTACAGCAAGATCAAGACTAAGCCTGCTACTTGTGCGAATTTCAACCCGAATAAAGTAAATACGAGTAGTTGGTTGTCATCATTCACCTCCAAGAGCTCTGAGGTCGATACGGAAAATCCAGTGATTAAGAAATAAAAGCAAGAACAACTGGTCAGAACTGCAATAAAAAGAGCGGTCATCAGAATCAAGGCGAACGTTTCATCCAGCAGTTTAACAACCTTCACCAAGTCTTTATATTTCGTCCACGTCTTGGTCAAGTTCAAATCATCGCAATCAGCCAGCTTAAATTAACATAGCAGGTTTTGAAATAGAACTCCAACGTAATCTGCCAACAGCCAAAAGTAAGCGCAGACCAGCAGAATTTGGGGCAGATAGGTGAGCTCAAGGAAAAGGGCCAAAACTCGCTCTGTGTAGAAACAAAATCCACTTTGGTGGCACAATTTCACTGTGATGATGATTTGAGTGGTGAAATACAAAATGCAGTGAAGAAAACTGATCACTGCAGTGAAAGTCAAGCTGAGTTTGGACTTTCTTGAAATGGCTCTACCATCTTTCACCGAAATAGGTATTCGATTCAAATGTACCAACAACCTACATGCTGATTTTCCAGTCAGGACCATGTAGAGCCTGAACAGCAGGGACAAAGAGAACATAAAGTACAATGTAAAGTAAAAGGTAGTCATCGTGTCAAAAGTGCTTTTCAAGAATTTTATAGAAAATAAGTATACCAGTACTCCCATAAGCTGCCCCACCAATATGCAAAAATATATGCTGCAGCGGCACTTTTTAAGAACATAATAGGAACTTCCACTTTCCGGTACTTCAAAGACAGTCAGTCCTGTTAATCGAAGAGCAGAAAGAAAGAGAGACAGATAATCACAGAAACTTTTACTGGCCATTGCAAAACAAACATCTGCCAAGTGAACCGATGTACTACATAGAAGCTCAGCAGCTGTTCTTCCGTCCAACCCAACGCGCCTGCTTAGGATAAAAATCCTTCGATCGATTCTCGCCGTCACAGGGGAACGCAGAATTTATAGAAATCTGTCACCTATACGAAATTCGATAATAAATTGAGTTTAAAGAGAAAAAGATGGCACTTGGCCTCAGAAGGGAGCGTTGATGCCTATGTACATTGTGCCAAACGTTGACAGGCCGCTTCTCAAGAGCAAACGAGCATGACAAGAAAAAGTGAAAGTACCAATTAGTAGCACATTTTACTGCCGGTTTATATAGGCCATTCAGAATCCTTTCTGTTTCTTTAGAGTCTTAGAATCATACATGTAACAGGTCACCCGCCGATGGGGGGAGGGGGGTTGGGGGGGTCTGGGGCCGGCCGGGGGGGGGGTCTGAGCCAAAATTTTGGGGGAGGGGGTGGGCACTAAAAAACGCTCAAAAATCGAAAAAATCGCAATTTTTTTGGCTAAAAATTGCCAAAAATCGCTAATTTGGGCTGAAATACAGCTAAAAAGTGCTGTTTTGCAGGCGATTTTGGCAATTTTTGTGTGTGAAATTGTAAAAAATTGCAAAAATTTGCTCGAAAATTTACTTGCCAGAAAAATCGGAGGGGGGGTCGGTGAAATCGTCTCGGGGGGGGGGGGGGGTCCCCATCCGGGGGGTCTGGCCTATTTCGGGTGGGGGGGCGCAGACCCCCCAGACCCCCCCTGTTACATGTATGCTTAGAATTTGGATAGGTTTCTGTTTTACGCAAAAATTTTGAAATTCTCTTTGATCCGTTCGTCTCTAGCTACCGTACGTAACATAGTCTTTTTGGGTTTCAACACGAAAACATCCATATACTACGGTAGCCAATTTGCAAAATATGAAGTGGCGTAGTTACGCCGCTGTTATTCGTTAAAAAGTAGGCGAGAAAAAATTGATTGTAGGACACTGCCCCCATTAGCGGAAAGCTATCCGATTAACAACATAAGACTACAAGATTAACCCAAAAAGTTAGTCTAACTTCATTCTAAGCTTAATCCCCAACTTATGTTGGAGCCTAAAACCGTAGTTCTAAATAGAAACCGTTACCGAAGATTTCCATTTAGTATCCCACCCCACTTAATAACCCACTGGGATATTACATGGACCCTTGTTCCACTATATATCCCATGGGATGTTACTTGGCAGCAATGTTTATGTCAAATTTGTAATAATTTTCTTTACACACGCATACTGCATGTATGATAAAACATTGTTCCGGTTAATATCCCATGCCGTTTCTAGTTAATATCCCATGGCTTTGTCCAGCTAATATCCCTGGGATATTAACTGGCGGCAATGTTTTCACTGAGAAACGTGATTTTCCGTGTTATATCCCCTGGGATACTAAGTGGAAAACTCCGGTAGTTTTAAATTGGTGGGGGGAGTAGTGTCGCTGTATCAAAATCGAGCATCAGTCAGTGCGTCATGCATAAGTGCAAATGCATGTCGCTTCCCTCGCAATTCTACAGCGAAACCTAGCTTAGCTTGTATTGTACAGGATATACTCACAAGCTCAAAAAGAGTGCTCAATACATCCGCGCCATGAACAGCTGATGAGCAGATGAGCAGTCGCTTTTGTATTCCTATTTTTCTCATCTTCAAGTTGTTCGAGCTTGTTTTCCAATCATTTTTAGTTTATTTTACTCGGGGGAGGGGGATTTTCATTGTTTGGCACTCGGTAGACGTGCGTTTGTTGAGGAACTTCTATGATTCATTGTTTTCTCTGGCATAGGGCAGGGGCTGATGTCAAAGGTGATATAAAAAGTTAGCCCACAGGCCATCTGAAGCCTAATACATTACTCATTAAATCACTGCCCTATGTTTGTTAGCTTCTTGTGTTATTGCCATTTTCTACTGCCGTCAGACTGAGTAATACATAGCGCCTCTGTTATGGAACAGTGTGACTATGTCTGTATAGGAGAGTGGCTACTGCACCCGGTGTCAGTGATCTCATTGGCTCTTTACACAGTGATCATTATTCTCGTGTGCAAAAACCGTCAGAACAAGTTCAATGCAGAGTTCTGGCAGCTCTGTATAAGCATGTTCGTGGCCGACATGCTCTATATGACCAACTATGGCTTCAATCTGCTAGTGAACAGGGGCTACGCACCCTCTTGGCTTTTGGACCGGGACAACTTTCTAGCCTGGCTGATGCTGGGCCCTAGACCGGCCATTCACGTTGGTCAGTACATGGCTGTGGTCACTCTGTCTGTGAACCGCTTTATCACAATAAACAAACCCCATCAGGTAGAATCAGGGGTACCCAACTACACCAAAATCTCGAAATATGAAGCAGACCACTTCCGGCGGCCGGCGTTCAAACGGTTACTATTCGCACATTCCGCAAGCTATCGAGAAGCGGCTCAGTGCGTTGTGTAGATGAGACAATGGGCTTTCTAACAATGTGCACAAGTTCAACGTAGGCTAACTTTTGATGAAAATGTTTGACGTTTTTCGTAACTGAAGCTGATCCAAAAATTGTCTGATTATTGAAGTGGTCATAAGTTTTGGCCAAAAAGGGCTATGCAGATTCTGCTTACACCACGTGAAAAAACAGGTCGAGTACAGTGATAGTGATGCCACCAGCACCTAAATTAATCGATTCTAACCTGAGAAATAGCGTGCCAAACATGACATTAATTTTTATGTTCAATTTCTTCGCACTTGTTGTGCTTTCTGAGACCATGGACAATGAAACAGCGTTTCATTTAGTCAGTGAGCACACCAGTCGACGCGTCTTTGTCTGCTGAGTTAAAAAAAGTCATTCATTTCTAAATATGAAGCTTTTATCTGTGTTACTGATCGAATTTCTTACTCTTCAAGACCCTAATATTTTTACCCTTTCTTCACTAACAGACCATGTTGTGTCCAGGCAAAACCAATGATTCGCACAAGTTATACTCGTGGAATTGCCGAAAAAATTAGAACTTCCGTGGACCACCTTCCCTGTTTGGGTCATAAAATCAGGGCGGGTTACAATTTTTGCACGAAACTTGCACAATATGTAACCAGTTGTCAAGGTAATACATAAATTCTGAAAATTTGAGCCAAATCGATAAAAAACTGACCGAGAGCTTATCGTTTGAGTGAGTTCGAGAAAAGGGGCTGGACATTTTTGGCCCATGCTATATTTCGAGATTTGGTTCAGTTGAATACCCCTGGGTAGAACATTTTTTCTATAGGTAAGACGTGACTACAAGCCGTTTAGGTGTGGACGCGCAAAATGACAGTTGGGTGTGTCTGTGTACAGTGGATGGCTGCCCTGGTTGTCCTGTGTTTGCACGTGCCAGTACGTTTTGTTCTAGAGCCAAATCCACAGGTCCCAGGAGGATTTGCAGGCATTGTGCACAAAGATCACATGAAACAGGTAGCGGGCAAAGGGCAGTAGGCCCTCATACTACTGTAAGCTTGCAGGCTGGTATTCTGCTGTTCTTGTTGATCGGGGTGGCAGGGGTAGCTCGAGTGCTGCTGCTGCTGGTGCTTTACAGTGCTATGCTTGTCCAAGTCTACAAGAGGCGCAAGAAGAGGAAGGCTGAGCGGCAGGTGCAGCCTAGCTTCTTGATCATAGCAGGAGTGCTGGCTCTGTGTGATGTGGCTGTGTTTGTCTACGTCTTGCTGCTGCTGATTCTGGTCAGCTCTAGCGCCAACGTGTCTCAGCAACAGATTCGCCAGTGGTCCTTTTGTGGTAACACCATCCGTGCCGTATACGCATGGGCTAACAGCTGGTTGTTGCTTTGTTCTCGGCGTGTGCGAAATGAGCTGGTGTCTCTTTTTAAATACTGCAAATCTGATCGGGTAAAGCAGCAAACCAATTTACGGCGCCGATACTAAACGGCAGCCGCACTTATAACAAGACCAACTTGCTGGCACAGTTGGTGCAGTGGTTAGTGTTGTTTATGATTACTATACAAAGGCGCGAATGATCTGTTTAACTTAAGCCTAACCCTAAGTCTAATGCTAAGCTAGAGTATGAACTAATGCTCAAATTTAATCCTGATTCTAAACCTGAACCTAAAACTAAGCACTACTGTAATTTTAATAGTGAAATTTTATTTTAATTTAATATTAAGACGCAATTTCTGAGAGGATTCAGGATTGCTCCCCAAATTGGTCTGGGTCACATCACCGATTTTGCTCATTTTTACATATATATAAGTATGTGTCAAAAAACTGCGAAGCCCAAAGTATGAGCTCCGGTGCACCCCCCAGAGCGCCAGGGCCCCCTCCAAAGTAAGGGTGGTCGAGCCAAAAATCCAAAATTCAGGTGTCCGCTTCAGACCAGCGTTATACACTCAACATTTGTGCTAGGTTGACATTCAATACACCAACAGATCCGCAATGACATGCAGATTTCAAAAATGGTATCTAAAATGCGCTTTAATCTCTCCGTACCGCTGTTTTTGACCAAAAATGCGGTCGAACGCCAATTTTTTGCTTACTGACCGAGACATTGACCCTAACTTTTGCACCTTGGAATGACGGGACAGACGTAGATTTTTTATATTATTTTGCGTACTAAACCCGCAACGTACACACAAAATTTGGAGAAAATCATCGCGTGCCAACGGGTCGAAATTGGCTCTGGAAGTGTTGGACGAAAAAATTTTTCGTTAAATTTTGACAAAAATTTATTCACTTGGTCAATTTTTTATGCTGATGACGATTGTGACAATTGTTTTTGTGAAAAATTGCAATTTCGCCAGAAGCACGCTGATTTCTGTTTGTTCAGCAAGAAGGGATGATCTGTTCCTGTACTCGTTATGGGTGCGTCAGAGCGCATTTTGCCTCATAACCAAAGTTGTAGAGGAGCCCGAGCTCGGTACTGTGGTGCAAGCTAATCTGCGCAACGCGCCATGGTAATGCTATTTTGCGCAACGAAAAAATCTGCTTTTTCTGTAGTTGGGATGGACGCGATTTTTTCAGTGAATTGTAATCTGCAGACCTCGGGAATTTCAAAAATGTATTCATTTTGATTCTAGGTAGAACGGTTCCAGAGATATACAGCGTCAAATTTGGCCGAAAATGCTAAAAATGGCCATTCTTGGCGATTTTCAGATTTCTGGGGGCAGGATTGAAATAACTCGGGACCAACTGAACCGATTTGGCTGAAACTCACAGCTATGGTGCAAAATTGAGTTTTACATCGATTCTGATGCATAAGAACCCTGAAAGACCTTAGACACTAAGGGTTTTCATGGTCAGAGAGTCCATTACTGACATAACTATAATCTCTGGATTACTGTATTTTGATATCCTGACGAGAAAATGTTATGTTTTGCTATTTGGGTGTTTCTGTTACAAGGAAACGATCTCGTCGGGACCTCAAAGTACAGTAAAGCGATGATGGTTATGTCAGAAATAGATTCCCCACTCCTGAAAACCTTTATTGTCTGCTACATAGAGCGTTTCCTCACACCAGGCATGCATAAACGCAAAATAACAATTTTCGTGTCGGGACCTCAAAATACAGTATGCCAGTGATTATAGTCAGACATGGGGAAAGGGGGGCTGAGGGGAGGTTGCCCCCCCTCAGGCTCTGACCTACCCCCCTCAGCCGGCCGCTACCCCCTCAGGAATTTTTTGGAAGAATTTTGTATAGAAAAAGAAAAGTATTATAAAAATATGCCTGGATTAGGTGTAAATGAGCTCAGACCAGCTTATTTTAATGAGAAATATGCCAAAAAACCTTGATTTTAGCCAAAAATCGGACTTTTTGGCTTACCACCCCCTCAGCCCACCATCAGGCGCTCCTACCCCCCTCAGCCCCCCTCAGGAATTGAAAATTCTACCCCCTCAGCCGAAATGCTAGCCCATGTCTGATTTATAGTTATGTCAGAAATGTATTCCCTGACCATGAAAACCCTTAGTGCCTACTCTACGTATATTGCATTTCCTTGCCGCAGCAAGAATGTAAATTGACAAAAAGTTATTTTCGTGCCGGGACCACATACTACAGTACCCGTATGGCTTCAGAAAGGCCTGAGATCGATTCAAAACACTTAAAAGTACATTTTTAACAAGAGTGGTGGGCTTAAACTACTATATACCAGCAGAAAAAGAAGAAATGACCTCATCTTGGCAAAATCGGGAATACGCTATCAGGGTCAAGTTTTCAGGGCTCTTGTGCATCAGAATCAATGTAAAACTAAATTTCGCCAAGAATGGCCATTTTTAGCATTTTCGGCCTTATTTGACGCTGTATATCTCTGGAACCGTTCTACCTAGAATCAAAATGAATACATTTTTGAAATTCCCGAGGTCTGCAGATTACAATTCACTGAAAAAATCGCGTCCATCCCAACTACAGAAAAAGCAGATTTTTTCGTTGCGCAAAATAGCATTACCATGGCGCGTTGCGCAGATTAGCTTGCACCACAGTACCGAGCTCGGGCTCCTCTACAACTTTGGTTATGAGGCAAAATGCGCTCTGATGCACCCATAACGAGTACAGGAACAGATCATCCCTTCTTGCTGAACAAACAGAAATCGGCGTGCTTCTGGCGAAATTGCAATTTTTCACAAAAACAATTGTCACAATCGTCATCAGCATAAAAAATTGACCAAGTGAATAAATTTTTGTCAAAATTTAACGAAAAATTTTTTCGTCCAACACTTCCAGAGCCAATTTCGACCCGTTGGCACGCGATGATTTTCTCCAAATTTTGTGTGTACGTTGCGGGTTTAGTACGCAAAATAATATAAAAAATCTACGTCTGTCCCGTCATTCCAAGGTGCAAAAGTTAGGGTCAATGTCTCGGTCAGTAAGCAAAAAAATTGGCGTTCGACCGCATTTTTGGTCAAAAACAGCGGTACGGAGAGATTAAAGCGCATTTTAGATACCATTTTTGAAATCTGCATGTCATTGCGGATCTGTTGGTGTATTGAATGTCAACCTAGCACAAATGTTGAGTGTATAACGCTGGTCTGAAGCGGACACCTGAATTTTGGATTTTTGGCTCGACCACCCTTACTTTGGAGGGGGGCCCTGGCGCTCTGGGGGGTGCACCGGAGCTCATACTTTGGGCTTCGCAGTTTTTTGACACATACTTATATATATGTAAAAATGAGCAAAATCGGTGATGTGACCCAGACCAATTTGGGGAGGCTCCCTTATCAGATCCTGAATCCTCTCAGAAATTGCGTATTAATATAATAGAACTAGCCGATTTTAATTTTAATTTAATATTAATATAATAGTCCTCTGCTAATTTTAATTTAGATTTAATATTAATACTATTAAATAACAATTTTAATAGTATTTTAATAGCATTTTAATAGTGTAGTCTAAAATGCAGTCAAAAAGTTTTTGTCACACTTCAGCGAACTGGCAAAACAACCTCTTTTGCCTGAAGTTGTTAGTGTTAGTTAAAAATTTTATCAGAGATGCAACTTAGAAGCATTTTTCTGTTGAAATTTATAACCATTCTTTTTAAAATGACTTTGTCTGAACTGAACCTGGTTTTAAATTGTATTCGAACATAAGCTAGCCATAGAAAAACTATTGATGCATCCAATGTAGTTAAAAAGAAATTTTCGAAAGGAAAGACTGTTACATAGGGTATTGACTAGATTCAGGTCCTTTTGTCATTCATGCCTATTAGTGAGAAAAGTCCCACGATTTCCGAGTGAAATCACACTCGAGATTGAGAGGGCAGTCAGTCAGTAATCATCAATTTTCATAATTTTCTGAGGTAAAGTTATGATTTAAATAGTATTGTATGTACATAGGTAGCTCTTTGATTGTCAAACAACGTTTAACTATTAAAATGCTATTAAAATACTATTAAAAATAAATTTTAATATTCAGGCCCTCTGTGCATTTTTAATTTAATTCAATATAATAGTAGGCCCTCTATTTTAATATTAATATAAATTTAATACTATAAAAAATGGCACTATTAAGAGCCAGTCTCTGAACCGATCGAGTTTCAGTATTCAGACCCAAAAATGAAACTTTGGCGTGGAGGGCTCAAAGTTGGAGGACTAATACGTCTTGATAGGTTATGTAACCACCGCAAAGAATTTCCAGATTCGACGCTCCACGCTCGAGATATGGCCTTCTAAAAATCGGCCCGCTTAACTATGGGACCAAAATTTCGAAATCGAATTTCTGACTTGCTGATCGGAATTCAGACCTAACAAACGGGTTTTTTGCGTAACTTTTTGAGTAGTTTAAGAATCTTTTACTAAATTTCATTTTTGGAAAAAAAAATTTTTTTCGCTCCCATATCGGGGGGCATAACTCGTCTGGAACCCCCCTAGACCGTTCTTTTTATTTCAGATTATTGTAGCGCTATATCTTAGCTACACGCCGGTGTAAAACATTACCGGCTACCGGACGGCAAACACTGAAATATTTGCGTTCAAAAATTAAAAATGCCACATTTTGCATGTTTCACTGTGCCCAAAAATTTTCAACTCCATGTTCCAGCTTACCAATTGGAGTTGAATGCTAAAAATTGATGTCTAAGCTGTACTTTTTGAGTAGTTTAAGAGACTTTCATTGAATTTCATTTTTGGAAAAAAAAATTTTTTTCGCTCCCATATCGGGGGGCATAACTCGTCTGGAACCCCCCTAGACCGTTCTTTTTATTTCAGATTATTGTAGCGCTATATCTTAGCTACACGCCGGTGTAAAACATTACGGGCTAACGGGCGGCAAACACTGAAATATTTGCGTTAAAAGATTAAAAATGCCACATTTTGCACATTATGTACCCCAGTGGAACATGCAAAATGTGGCATTTTTAATCTTTGAACGCAAATATTTCAGTGTTTGCCGTCTGGTAGCCGGTAATGTTTTACACCGGCGTGTAGCTAAGATATAGCGCTACAATAATCTGAAATAAAAAGAACGGTCTAGGGGGATTCCAGACGAGTTATGCCCCCCGATAGGGAGGCGAAAAAAAATTTTTTTCCAAAAATGAAATTCAATGAAAGATTCTTAAACTACTCAAAAAGTACAGCTTAAACATCAATTTTTAGCATTCAACTCCAATTAGTAAGCTGGAACATGGAGTTGAAAATTTTTGGGCACAGTGAAACATTCAAAATGTGGCATTTTTAATTTTTGAACGCAAATATTTCAGTGTTTGCCGTCTGGTAGCCGGTAATGTTTTACACCGGCGTGTAGCTAAGATATAGCGCTACAATAATCTGAAATAAAAAGAACGGTCTACGGGGGGTTCCAGACGAGTTATGCCCCCCGATAGGGGGGCGAAAAAAAATTTTTTTTCCAAAAATGAAATTTAGTAAAAGATTCTTAAACTACTCAAAACGTTACGCAAAAACCCCGTTTGTTAGGTCTGAATTCCGATCAGCAAGTCAGAAATTCGATATCGAAATTTTGGTCCCATAGTTAAGCGGGCCGATTTTTAGAATGCCATATCTCGAGCGTGGAGCGTCGAATCTAGAAATTCTTTGCAGGTCATTGATAACTTGTCAATATGTTTTAGTGTTCCAACTTTCAGCCCTCTACGCCCAACTTTCAATTTTGGGTCTGAATAGGGCAAAGGGCCAAGACTCGATCAGTTCAGAGACTGACTCTTAATAATAGTTTCATTTTAATATTAATATATTTAAATAATAGTACTAAGCACAAGCGTAAATCTAAATCGGTAATTGCGGCGGTACTGTCTGATTACGAAATTTTCGATGACTTTTGCATGGGCCGTTAATTTGTGTAATTTGCGGTCACGTCTCATGGTAGTCACTTGATTTTCAGGAAAACCTGGGACAATTACCGGTCTTCTGATAGATTCCCACGGTATATAGTCAAAGTCAAAGACATAATTAATACATTTGTGAAGTCGCAGTCAAACTGACAGGTAGTCAAAATCGATGTTTGACTACTTCCGTTAGCATATCTACTGTATATGCATGTATACAGTGAAAACTACACAGCTAACAGGCTAATATTGCCCGGAACTTAGAACCTAATCAATCTCAAAAAGTGCATGCAGCACACGATAAAAATTTTTGTTTTTTTTGTAATGCAACAAAACAGAATCACAGACATATTTCCCAAAATTGTTCCTTTTGTTTACCTGAGCGGCCTATACAGCGTACTACTACATAGTGTGGTTTACATATGTGTACATATGCTTTGCTTGAAGGAGTTTTAATTATTCTGTTGCTGACTTTGTTGTGATGTTGTTCTACTATCTTGCTAACTATTGTCTGTTTAACGATTCATTATTATTATAACACATTAAACGCCACTGCGTTTCAAAGTTAGACAGTACAGTACTTTGTGTACGCGGTTGCATTTCAAACCCATTATCAACTGATGCAACATTTTGAAGAAGATACAGTTTTGGCCAAAAAAACGCCCTGGCCTTTTCCCGAGTTTTCCGAATAATTTCAAATGGCCGCCATTCCGTCATTTTTGGACGGAATGAAGAGACTTTTGACACAATTAAGATACCTAATTATTGTTTGTTTAAAAAAGTTTGTTTTGGCCAAATCCTAGCCGGTTATATTCGGTAGCCTAGAGTTTTGCGCTTTTGAAATGAACAGACCTGAATTTTCTGACATCAAAATTGGACATTCTTCTAACCTTGCAATCAAATTTTGCATGTTAACCAATCTTTTACATAGGGTTTAATCCATCAGAAGGCAAGCGGTCAAGGCCCAACTGCTAAAAAGCTGTTGGCTAAAAGGCTAAAAAGCCCAACTGCTAAAAGCCGGCAGATTTTCACTTTCAGTGAAAGGTGAAAGATAAGCATTGTCAAAAATGAGGCTGCTCTGTCTGAACATGAAGCACAACTGTTTACTGTACAGTTAAACGAACGGATTCCGATAGATTCCCTTGGTATAGAAGAGCGAGGAGAATATTGGACTTTAACTGAGCTTCAGAAACGCAATTGTTTGATCATAAGAGAAATCTATTTAGAACATGATCATTAATCACCTTGACAGCTACACAACACACATGACTTACAGTATTCAGCTTCCTTTTACCTGCTTAACCTACAAGCTTACAAAGGCGATACTATATTCTTCTTTTTCTTCTTCTTTCTGTTTTGGCGTTTGGCTTTGGTGACTTCTTTGTCACATAACAACAGTTTTATGTGCTTTCTAACTTCGGCGCTAAGGACAATCACGATGAATGGGCCCAGAATGAAATTGGACAAACAAGCACAAACATAGAAAAGATAAAACCAGACGGAATGTGGCAGGCCGCCGATGATTATGATCAGCAGATGCATACCCGACATGGCAACCATACTTGTACTCATCAACGCTCCTTGGGTGGCCAACTGAACTTCTCTTTTGTAGTTCGACTGAGGTTCTGAAACAGTAAATCGACTAACTTTTCTGCCTTCCATCAAAACAGATCAAACAACAAAATGCACAGCGATCACCTTCCAAAATCCCAAAGAATTTGCGCTTTAGCAAGCTGATGACACAAATGGCATACAAAATTAAAAGTGCCATCCCTGCAGCACTGCTTATCACTACTTCGGCCACTGACCGAATTTTATACATAGCTCCACTGGGTTGATACAACGCAAGATCCTGCATTGTACTGTTGAATATCCACTGGCCCTGAATGAAAGCGCTATTTAGTTAATATTCATTATTCCCGCTTGGTTGGTTTATCTGTTGTCAGACAGTTGGTTAATTTTGTTATCTTATCGGTCGGTCGGTCGGTCGGTCGGTCGGTCGGTCGGTCGGTCGGTCGGTCGGTCGGTCGGTCGGTCGGTCGGTCGGTCGGTCGGTCGGTCGGTCGGTCGGTCGGTCGGTCGGTCGGTCGGTCGGTCGGTCGGTCGGTCGGTCGGTCGGTCGGTCGGTCGGTCGGTCGGTCGGTCGGTCGGTCGGTCGGTCGGTAACATGTATAACTATCATTAACAAATACCTGGCATTGAGGAAAAGACAACCAGACAGCCATCACCATGGTGTATATCCACTGCACATAAATCGACAGAACAGTGTGCTTCGACCGCCACAACTAAAAGCCATGTGTAGAAGATCATAATCTAACAAAATACTTACGAATATTGCTTCTAGCGGATAGACGATTCCTATGAGTCGATTTATAGCGATCGCTACCAGAATCACACTTCCTCCACCTGAGTAAAAGACAGTAAAAGCTGGGTGATGTATTTAGTAAAAGATCATGTACAATTCTTACCCAATGGACCCGAAAAAGATATGACTGATATAAGCGCATGTGGACGGTTTACATACAAGACAATTGCTTCGGGCACAAAATAAATAGACACCAACGTAATTCCCAGTAAAAAGGCAGCAACGAAATCGCTGACACTTAGAGACAGCAACATTTGAAAGTAAGCAGAGTTGAAGGGAGCTGCTTGTCGGTAGCGCCTTATCACTTTGATCAGTAGAACATGTAGAGGAGCTACAAACAGTAGCACCGACCCTCCGCACAGGGCAGCGAATCTACGGTCGGAGTCCAAATGGAAATAACCCATCAGCAAAATAACTGACAAACCATCGCCACTGTTCAATAAAGTGTTAGTGCTTCAGGCTCCTAAGAACGCCTACGCTGGAATATCTACAACAGCTGCGGAGATCTAATTGCCTATCAAGTATTTCTTAATAAAGGAAGACTTATGAGGGCTCCCGAATAGAAGCAATGGAACTACTTTGGATCACACGCCTATGCACACGCTAGTGTACAATACAAAACCGATAAATCGGACAGTCATGCTGACCGACCATCAAAATTATACAGTCAAAAAAACAACCCCGCAGATTTTTTTACTGTAGCAGCCGCAAACCCGTACCTACCAACGCGAAGGTAGGGGTACCATATATGGTACCTCCGCAGACCCCGAACGCGGGGGTACCATATATGCACCACAACCCTCGGCACCTTTTATATGGTGGTTTTCTCCGTTTATTCGCAGCCTATGTTTATCAAAAACACTCGGCATTGCTACTAGAGATAAAACTGTATGACCACAGAAATACTTTACTACTTATCAGTTTGAAGCGGCATTATGAGTAGAAACTGACCCATTGGCAGGCAGGAGAACACTGTTCTGTTACTGTTCAACCAAATTTGCATTAATTATTATTTAAATATCGCCAAAATTAGCAACTATACATTAAAACAAAGGCCATTTTTTAATTCAGCGGGTCAAAATAGGTGCAGTGTTGGCTGACAAAAGGTTACCTTCAGAAATGCATGACTGCTGAACATTTATTTCAGGATACATAGATACCACGTTATGCCCAGATTTGACAGATGACTATTGTCTGAGTGCCAGCGCATAAAAACTTCATAAGTAGCTCAGGAGCGGTCAGATTGAAAAACAGATGTCATTTTCGCAATCAGCAGTAAAAACTGCATTAGGTGATATAAATTTGATGGCTCTGTACCCTACATGCGACTGAATTGAGTCACCTTTCAAACGAGCATGTTATAACAAGTGCAGCCGTTTTCTTCCCAAATCATAAAAATGTCCATATCTTCAAAACTTGGCAACTTAGAGCAAAAATATTGTCATTATTTTTATTTCCGGAATCAGCAGCAAAACCTACATAAAAAGACTGCTTTGTAGCGCGGTTTATGGTCATGCTAGCCTCAGCAGACATATTTATCCATTATCCCTTCCCTATCTTTCCCTGTTTGGCCTGAGGACCTAATGACCTGCCAGGATATACAGGGTGATTCACTTATCCCGCCCGGTTTCGCAAGCTCAGAACTTTTTTGTTTGGGGACCGAATCAACTGATTTTTTAATATGATTTGTGGCCACACTTCGAATTTTATCCCTTTGTTACACACGTGCTCCTACAGGAGCCGTCATGTTTTGGGCGGCGGCCGCCCAAAACATGTCCGCTGCCCCAAATCCGATACCGATAGTTGGGATCGGAAATAGGCCAATTTCGATAATATTATCGTTTGTGTAATAATCGGCGCGTTAAACTGATACCAATATCGACGGAAGGGTTTGTCCATTTTTTGCCATGCCCGCCAAAGGTCTATCGGTTTTCCGATAGTTTTTCCCGATAAATTTATCGGCGGCCGATACCGATTTGGCGGATTTCCGATACGATTTTTTGGGCGGTGTGTAACAAAAGGTTATTGTTTCAAATTTCAACAAATTCCATGCACTTCTTCAACGTGATGGCCATTGTTTTCAATTCACTTTCTGCAGCCGCTGGTGGTATTTCACCCTCTACGCTGGTTGGTGGACGCTTTTCCGAGTTTTGTTGGACACACTGCCCTCTTCGATAAGCCATTCATGCCACCAACGGATGCTGTTATCTCTTAGAGGCTCGTAATATCCCAATTTGCAGGCGGAACATTCTCAGTGCTTTTGGTCCACTCAAAGTGTACCGCGCATTTTAGACGTTCCTTCACCGAAAAAGCTATCACAAAACTGCTAAAAACGTCGGTTTGCGTTGAAAAGTGAATAAAGCGTCAACCCACTATGGTCTAAGAATCTTTTAAACACTCAAACACTAGTCTAATCGCGCACAAGCCAAATGTATTTAGCGCCAATGTTGGAAATTTCAGTTTGCGGTAGAATTGCCCGTTTTCATGCATTTCGTGATGAAATAAGCTGAAATTTTAAACAATAAAATTCGAAGTGCGTCCACACATCATATTAAGAAATCAGCAGATTCGGTCCACAAACAAAAAAGTTCTGAGCTTGCGAAACCGGGCGGGATATGTGAATCACCTTGTACTTTATACCAAGGTTGTTTACGCTACGAATATAGCTAGGTATCAGCCCAGTTCGTCCCGACCGTTTCGTCCCCTTGCTGTTAGTCCCGAAATTCGTCCCGGCCAAGTTTTAAAGTGACCGTTTCGTCCCGGTTCACAAAGTGAAACGTGAACATCTAAGGCGCGAAAACCAAATCGTTCATTCTTTTAAACAGAAGCCAGCATTCCGCGCAGCTCACTCCTAGTCTGACATTCGGGTGGCTTAAGCTGAGCTGAGATTTGGGCTGAGGTCTTAGGATTACGTAGTAGGTTCTGGCTTAGAGTCAAGCTTTGGCTGAGGCTCAGGCCTTGTTATTCATAGTCCGGCAGTGGCGTACTCAGGATTTTGTAATCGGGGGAGGGGCGTGTAAAATTTTCAAGTTGCCTGGTTGGGCCAGGGCAAGAACATTTTGAAAAATTAGTTTTCAAAAACGCAGTTAAAAGGTATTCTGAGCGTAAAATTGACAAAAATTAACTCTTTTAGTAGTTTGAAGCATACATGGGCCGGAAAAATCCAGAGGGGGTGTGGAGGTAGTCTCGGGGGTCCCACAAAAGTCCAAAAAACCTCCAAAAACGCCTAAAAAGCGAAAATTTTCTCCCTCCGAGAAGGATAGGAACTCCGGCCATAGCAAATTAGCACAGCACGAGCGACCAAATGCTTTCTGCTGTTCTTGTTGGTCGGTGTGATGTGCTGCCAGCCTGGCAGTGCCAGGATATACTTTATACCAAGGTTGTTTACTCTACGCATATAGCTAAAGTAGGGCTAATAGCCAAGTATGGACAAAAGTCAGTCTCTAAGGCTGACAGGAGATTCGGCAAATAGAAAACTAAACTGAATGTGGTAGTGTTAGGGATAAAGTTAGAGAAAATTATTGCTGGTGCTTCACTTCCTACTGTTGCTTGTTCAGCTTTTAAAACTGAGATACAATGTATAGTTTTGATTTTAAAAGCTAATGCAGTATAAGACAAATAGAAAATTGCCCAAACGGGTCACTTTTGACGCCCTTTTGAAAACCATGATCTTATAATAATCGGTATGGTGGTCTTATAATCGGAAAATCTCCGGCAGGCATTATTTGGTTGAGCGAAAAATTTGTATCAAATTATAGCAAATTTCTAGCAAATAGCAAGTTAATAACAAATTAAGAGCCGGTTTTTCTAAGTATCGACCCTTCCCGGACAAATCTCGACTTTTTGTCTCGGATTTGGCTAAAATTTCATATTTTGGTATAATTTGACCTAAAAAGACATTTTATCACCTTCCCGGCCATTTTTGATAGGGTCACTTTTTCGACCCTCTCACAGATTTTGAGTCATAACTCGGGACCAAATGATCGTAGGAACTTGCGAATTTCATATTTATAATCAGAAAATTATTCTCTTTCAAATGATACCCTAATAGACTGCATTGGAAAGGAAAAAACATTTTCGAGCCCCCTTCCAGGGACCGATTTGACCCCCCAACTGTCGTGTCTCCAACTGTTTTATTTCACGGAAATGTAGCGCTATGTTTTTGCTTTCGATTAAAGAAAAAAAAATCGAGAAAAAAAGGGGGGAGAATTTGAGTTTTTGGGCCTTGAAAGTTGGAAATCAAAAACATTTTCCTTATCATGGATTGCACACTGTAAACAACACAACTTGGTCAGTTTTGAATCGAATTCGGAGATCTTTGGCGCACGTATTGTACTGTTCATCTTGCACATAGCGCACAAACCTGGTTCTGGTTGCCGCTGGTTAACACGAGTTTTATGCTTATTTGTTTATTATTTTCAGTTTCGCAAACAATTTTCTTGGTTTCATTTGATGTTTCCCATGATGGGCATACGAATTGTCATTTAGAAAGGAATTAGAGCTGGAAATCGGGCCGGCCCAACCCAAACAATGCCTAAGCGAAGGATAGTTGGAAACTTTTGCATTGAATAAACATTCTGCCTACTTGGTTACTTACAATAAGTAAGCCTCACTTAGCATTGAGATTGTGCACTATAGTGATAAAGACTGTTACTCTCTTGTTATTTGTATTCTCCTTAAGCAATGCTATGCAAGATTTGCAAAGGTGTGCACGTGAATGGACCTTTAATCATCAAGATCTCCGAATTCGATTCAAAACTGACAAAAATTGTGTTGTTTGAGTGTGCAATCCGTATTAGGAATATGTTTTTGATTTTCAACTTTCTTTCCTTCAAACGCAAATTCTCCCCACTCTTTTCTCGATTTTTTTTTCTTGGCTACTCCCCCCCCCCTCCCTTGCCCTGCATTTCCGTGGCATCGATCTGGTGGAGAAGACACGAGTATTGGATGAAATTTTTTTTTTTTTTTTTTTTTTTTTTTAAATTTTCTTTCCAATACAGTCTACCAGCACAACATCTTGAACGAAAATAATTTTCTGATTTATAAATATGCAAATTCGCAAAGTTCCTACGATCATCGTTGGTCCCGATTTATGACTCAAAATCTGTGAGAGGAGTCGAAAGAAATTGTTATTATCAAAAATGGCCCTGGAAAAATTGATAAAATGTCTTTTTAGGTCAAATTATACCAAAATTTGAAATTTTGGCAAAATCGGAGACAAAAAGTTGAGATTTTCACATTTCCGGAGGAGTTCAAAAACCAAAGTCGGTTCACAAGAGGAAACCGGCTCTTAAAATTTGTCATTACGGTGTCTAGCAAGTAAATAGCTAGTAAATGAAATTACAGTTACAAGCAAGTTAATGGCAAGTTAATTAGTAAATAAATTAACCGGTGTGTCCGTCCGTTGTTCGGCGTCTCTATGCAATGCATTAATAGTTGCTGGTTTAGTGGGTGCCATTCAATTTAATTTACTGTCCAATTCTGCTCTTTCGATTAGTAGCATTACCAAGTATGGCTAATCTGCTGAAACAGACCGTCGCTTTAACACTAGCAATTGTGCTGTGTCAAGCATTCAGTTCGAATTTGGGTAAAAGCTCTTTAATTCAGATATTTTCAAGCAATATTGTTGGCGATTCGTTCGGCCCAAACTCTGCTCTGCTACACTAAGATTTCTATCGGTTTCAATTGTTGCAGTGAGAAACTAACAAAAAGCATAATTGCGAGATATGTTCAAGGCTCAATGTGAAGCATTGAGGAGCCCTCGTTCCAAACTGGTGACAAATGTTTTGTGGTTGAAGAGGAGGATCGTTTGACGAAGTCCTGCAAAGGGCTCA